>JARFNZ010105256.1:0-12838 GCA_031763405.1 Balanus nubilus | reverse complement strand
CCCTCGACCGTTTTGTATCATTTCCATGCCTACAGTAATAGGGTTAAGTATTAGAGGCAAATTGCTGGTAAACATGAACAATAGCATGGAAGATGTAACATGCATTATTTTTGCAGTCAGCTATCATCATAGGAGTGAAGACAATCCCGAAGACCTTCACTTTAGGCATTTGTAATCTTGTTCACTGTGTTTAGCAGCCAGCTGGACCAGCGGGCCACAATACTGTACACTGGCAGTCTCAGTATGAACAGCCACTTTGTCGGAATCTGCTACTGTAACTATTATGTTATCTTGATCAAGGATCAAGAACCATATCTTAGTACCTGCCAGTGGATTCTTAGGTTCTGCCAGTTCTGAGGTTGTCAACCATAGTGCCAAATAAGTTAAAAGCCGGTATGCACATTACAAAATTTGTTCTGCCACTGGTAAACAATTGTTCTGCAAACTTAGATCGTAGGGCCACTTTTCTGACACTGTACCTATCTGCCTACAAGTTGATGTTCAAGAACCATCCATTTGTAAGATGCATACCTGTTCGGTGTCAGTCTCAAACATTCATAATTTTGTATGGATATGAAGGTTTTTATGTAGGCATCATTTAATAAGTGCATGTGAATAATGCCAGCAGCAGAACTACACAAATCTGTTTGGCTTTAGCGACCCAAAATATGTCCTAAAATTTTAATATGCAATATCAAGCCTTCTTTTTACATGAGGAGTTATTTCTCTTCATTTAAATTGGTTATAATTTATTATCATTAATGTCATATTACTAAGTCATATTCATATGTCATATTCGTTTGAAAAGATCCAATCCAGTCTGAATCTACAGGCTACTGACCCTGATTCAATCCAATTTGGTTGAGGAATCCAAGGCCGACTGGTCCCATTGGAGCCGAACAAAGTGTTAAGTTCATTATTTCAAAAAATACTTTGAGATTCAAGAGAAAAGAAGAGTATAAATTGGTATACTTTCAATTAACTAATATAAAGGTTCAACAGGACAGATAAGATTGAAACAAAGATATTAAGTGGCAAAATCAGAGGTGTTACACGACTATAATATTCACCATTGTAATATTCAAAACTTAATTGACATATCAAAGCAATTTGTTTTCCCATCTAACTTCAATTCAATCCTCATAAAATTGTGGCAGTCATTGTAAATTCCACCCTTTCCCCACTGTATCAACCCATTCACTTAGCCACTGTTTACCAGAATGGTGATTAAATCTTGTATGGGAGAGTAGGGAGAATTGGGACATTTTAGAAGTTCAACTTTGAGAAGATGTTAGTTCCAGAGTGAGTGTAAGCGGAGTCACTGCAACAGCATCTGGGCATCAGAACATTTATTTGTGTCATAATGGGTTCAATAGCTCAATAGCTCAATAGCCTCATGCATAACATTTTACAACTTGTAGAATGAAAAGCTAGACACCATTGTTTGTAGCAATCTGTACTGGAACACCTGCAGTAGAATAAGGGCAGAGAATGGGAGAGCTAAAAATTATAGGCCTTCAGAAGGATATCATTGGCACTGCTGACTGCACTCTATTTTGGTTGTGTATCATCATTATTGGGTATATTTTTGATATCAAACCTTCTTTTGAGTGCAGGGAAATGTTCCATGCACACAGTTTTTTTATCATAAAATTCATTGTTTGTGAATTCAATATTAGAAAATCAAAATGGGGATAAAATAAATGTATGAAATATATGTAGTGTAAAGAACAATGGCTCTGCCATGGTCTGCAAGTTAGGGGGCAGGGGGCAGAGGATTTCTGAAGTTGATTCTTTCCATGCAATGCCCATAGGTGTAATGTTAAACAAATTAAAAAAGTTGAGGGAACACATCCCCCTTGTCCCCCTTGTAGTCCTCCCTTGTGTCCCCCTTGAACATAAAGCCTGTTGGTTTTGCATAGAAAGAATGTACTTCAAAACGCCTCCATTCCCAAACCCTGTGACACCCTTAGACTAACTCACCCATTGCTCCCTTCTCTTGAAAAGGAGGCTTTTGATATTCACAATTCATGAAGATTGATTTAAAAAGAGGAGGCATGAATATAATCAGCACAGGATGTGAAATGCCCAAACACATCCAAACATAAAAAAATGAAGAACAAAACGCAATGCAGAAAATGCCTTTAACAAAACCACAGCAATCGGAAACTGAATTGTTCATTTCAGACTTTCACCTGTTCTATAGTACAGATAAACTTATAATGACGTCACAAGAACAAACCAGCGTGTTTCTCATCATGCAACAATAGTGCCGGATAGCAGGTAGGTTACGGATCTTTTTGCGGTTGTCCATTGGTGAAAATATCGTAAATCAATAACGTAATCGATTTCTGTTAAAAAAACAAGTAATGAACATTTGATCCCGATCCCGACCCCTCTTAGCGTGCGTTCGGTATCTGGAAAATGTTCTCCCTTGGATATTCTCCAACGGAAAATTATCGCAGATGAACATCTATTCGCGTGTTCGGAATCGCTTCTGTAGGGGATAATTCTCGGTTGGAAAATTATCGCTTCGTAGAGCATTCGGTATCTTGGACATCATCCATCGGTTGTTCTGCTAAACATGACAAGCAAACTCAACTATAGGTTGAAATTGCTCTCAGTCGATTTAAAAACACGTTCAAGTTCATTCCAACACCAATACTCGCGTACATTAAACTGTGAGAGGCCAGAGGTGAACACAAGTTCAGCCAGCTGACGTCATAGGAAGGGAGAATATCCCAGCGACCCTGCTCTGGAGATCCTCCCTCCCGATGGAAAATTATATGGCATAATTCTTCCCCTTTCCAGATGTCGAACGTCATTCTGGATTTTTTTCTTCATGATCCTGGATAGTTATTCAACATTTTCCAGATACCGAACGCACGCTTTATCAGTTGTGAGGAGCTGCCCACAAAAGAAAAGTGACTTAAATCAGTTGCACTCTGCCTGTAACACAGTATTTGTATGATGTAATTTAGAAGTTTTAAGCTATTTTTTTGGACACGTTGGATGGAAAATGACTTACACTTGTACATACAAGATTCAGTATTTCGTTTCCCCCGGCTGTGTTCCTTTACGATGAGTATGGTCAAGGATGGAAGGGAACGGATGTTGACTCATTTACTAAGGTCTCGAAAGTCACATAACTCAGCCATCATTTTCCTGAGACTCTATTTAAGCATAAGTATGGCTGTTGTGTGCAGAAGATTGGGTGGCGTCTGTTAGTGGTAGAATATCATGAAAGTTCGTGGGGAATGATATTATTGTGACTATTTGGAAGGGCCAGGGCAAATATTTCAATATTTTCATATGTTATTGCCTTCGGTGAGGTGAGAGATCACAACGCCTCATAGATGCAGCTGCTTGACTTTAGCTTTCAACTCAATGGAAAATTTGAGGCCTGCATGGCATCAGTTTCCACTTCAATTTCAATCAATGTGAAGCAAGATTTTCTTCGAGGCTGAAGTTGGGGTTGCTAGTAGGATGCATTTTTGGTTTGTGTAGGTCTGGAGCAGGCAGGCATGATGGATGCTTTTCATAAGACCATGTATAGCATATTGCCCAGTGTTGGTCTTGAGTGGGCATGCATGACAGGCACTTTTCATAAGACCATGCGTAGCAAATTGCCCAGTGTCCCATGCAGCTGGAGCATCATTTCAGGAGACATGCATATTCCTGGCCTTGTTTATTACTGCTACTTCACAGCTAATTCCATGAAGTGTTTTATTTTTCAGAGATTTAACACCCATTGCACTTTCTTAAAACATGAATGCATTTCTTTAATTAGGTTAATACTGCCATGCATATCATTGTTAATGCATAATTCTGCTAATTCCTTGAGCTTACCATCCAACTTCATCAGCTGATATGAAGAAACTAAGTAATCAAGCACCATATTTCATGTTCTTTTTTTGCTGCATCCACATCAAATTTAAGAACTGATAGGTTCTGTTTGCCTGCCGGAAATGCTATAAAAAAAAAACACTCCTTGTTGGCTCCCTCATATGTCTGGCTTGCCCCTGCATTCAAAAATGTGTGGCAACACCACTCTAATAAAGTATACTTTAGGATGGAAGGTAAATCATTATTTAATAGTTTGAATGTGATATTGTTAAGTTCCTAATCCAGGCCTATCTGGAGCCCTGTGTTTTCCAAATATTACAATTCAGTCTGGTCCCATCCATCACCATTTCATTTTCTGAAGCATGTCCTATTGTCAAGCTCTCATGCTGCTCTGCATCATCATATGTCTACATTGTGTCAGCATGAAAAGTGTGGTGAGAGGATGTGTTTGGTGATAGAGCAGTTAACCTGATTATCAAATGTATCCTATTGATTAGAAAAGATCTGATCCAATCCAAATCCATATTCAAATCTAGTAGTGGTTCATTAACTACTGATGCTGATCTTATCCACTCTGATCATTGAATGAAAAGCTCAACCAGTTTTATCTAATCTGTGCATTATGTTTGGTCCACTACTTTCAGACATACTTGAAGAGGTAGCAGATAAGTACACATTCTACACTTTCATTCTTGATGGTTGAGAAGTACTCAACAAAAGTAAAACTGTTCAATTTAAACCTGGCAGCCACTGGGCCTCCCAGACATGTTCCAGTGGCTTGGGGGGGGGGGGAGGGGGAGTGGGGACTATTTTAAAGCCTCTCCTTTGACTTCTTCAGCAATTTCTTTGGAATATGTAGCAATAGAAATGTGAAACTTTGCAATAGCTTTTTGAATAGCTAGAGCACATTTTGATTAAGTCTGGTGTCAGTCTTATGTCATATTGAGTAATAGTGACATCACAAACAATATTATAGATAGGGTCATTCTTTTTTTCAACAGAGAGCAGTTGATGTAGTGTATAATCAAATTTGTGTGCTATTTTTTTAGATAAGTACCACAATGAGTAACGTACCACAGTGTGTGGATTCTGACATGTCATTGGACTCTGTCCTTCCTTAACCTGACCTTGGAAGCCACTCAGGAGGCTTGGGAAGGTGGAATCCAGGTCATGGAGTTGACATAAAGGGAAGGGCTATAAATAGCCCTCCAGTGCTTCATGTGTTATTTTTTATATGCTAAGCCTACAGCTGCCTCCCCACCTAGTTGCTTAGTACAGGCATTGACCTCACAAATCCGACCTTTTAAGAGGTATGTTATGTATGATTTCCAGAGCTTTATAAAACTTTTTTGCGTTGCTTTTGAATTTCGCATTCATTTTACACAAATATGTCGCAAATGACAATGTTTACAAATGATGTCACGATCTACCACAGGTCAAGTGAGGTCACTGACCTCAGATAACCTAAGTTGACATCGGACCTTTGACTAGGAATAAAGGTCAACTGAGACTTGGTATGTACCCAAAAAACATTCTACTGACCTAAAGGAACGCCTCGGTTTTTGGAGCAGGGCTCTAGATAAGAGTTCATCCGAGGTCATTGGAGTCGTGTCTTTATTGGAAACCATGGAGGTCACATGGTAACACCTGTTTGTATACTCCTGAACATCAAAACTCAGGAAGCGCGCGAGTTTTAAGCATCGATATGCCACGGAACGCCATTAACGCTTGACATGACCTTTAGGGAAGGTCAAAGGTCACGAGTCATCGGGTCACGGTTTATACATTTTTAGAGCAGGTGTGTATTTTATTAATACTAGGTATCGAAAATTTCGTCCCGATCCCCCGTGTTTGCCATCGTCCCGTCCCGAACTGACCAGCGAAAAACTCTAGCTATGGCACGAACACAACCCTTTTTTGCGATTGGGTCACGTGATCTCACCTGGTGACCTGAGCTTAGATGACTTGTGGTCAGTAGCGCAACTAGGGGGGTCAAAGGGGTCAGCTCTGACCCCCCAATTTCCTTAGGGGTTCACTTTGACAGGGGTCTGCTCTGGGTGCTTTTTCGCCGAGGACCCGCTGTGACAATATTCCGCTATTGTGGAAGGGGCCCGCTGTGACAAAAGTCACCTTTCTGTAACGGGCCCGCTACGACAACAGTCCGCCATTCTGGTAGGAGTCCGCTCAGAAACCAGCTGCGATAGAGGCCATTCTCAAATATAATCTAGCCAATTCATCAACTAAATCCTCTGTTACGCCTGAATGAGCCTTTTGTAGATCGGAATGTGTTCTTTGTTTGGTCAGAGTGACGAGTGGGCCCTCTGAAGACATGTTTGGGCGGTGTGTCCACTGAATCACGATCTAAAATCGGCTGAATTGATACTCTCAAGACGGCCGCACACTGGCTGTCCGGCAGCGATACCGTCACGATTTCTCGCTGCGACATCTGAGCGATGACGCCTTACCAAAATTATCATGTCGCTCTAGTGTAACGCAGGCTTACCGGCTAAAGGAGTTGCGTTTGGTTATGCTATTTGTGTATTTCGACGGTTACACAAAATACAAGCCATTCCCGTCTAACTATGCCCGGTGAAGAGGTTGTTCAGGTGTCCGCAGGAAGTATTGGCTCGTTTGACGTGTGTGTCATTGCCGAGTACGACGGCACGTCCGACGTTGCGGAGTGGTGGACATGGACCGAGCTCTTGTGTCAGCACCGCGGCGTCGCCCTCAGCGCAGTGCTACCCCTGAGCCTGACCGGCTGAACTTTTGCCGTATGAGCTCAGTTGCCGGCTGGGTCCGTGGCTCCTAGGACGCCGAGAGGAGAGTTTGCAGCATTTGCTCTGGATGAGTACGCCGCTTACGAGACTTTCGCCAGCCGTCGCCTGCGACCGGATGAAGCGGCTGATGTGTACCTAGCGGACCTGCGGCAGCTGGCGACTGTGTTCGGTGGCCTGCCGGAACGCGCCCTCGCCTGTGCCTTCGTCGCCGGACTTCCCGGCGCCGTGCGCAAAGTGCTTCGGGCCGGCTCCCGAGCCGAGTCCTTGGACCTGGTAGGCGTCGTGGCTCCTACCCGGACGGTCCTGAGCGACGATCGTATCGCCGCGGCAGTGTTTACGGCAGTGCCGCCACGCATTGACGCCGGCATTAAGGCAGACACACCCAGCCGACCGTCGGGGTCCCCGAGATGTCGACGTGATCGCCGGTGCTGAACCTACGGCCGGCTGGGCCACTTGTCGGCCGCATGCCCGGATGGAAACGGCCCGGGAAGCGGTGCATCAGCGTCAGCGCCGTCTCCCGAGGTGTGGAAGGGGGCGCTGCCAGTGCTCACAATGCAAGTCAATGGACGACGTTGCGAAGTGTTGGTGAATACCGCTGCAATCACGACATCATCTGCGTAGAAAAGTGCAAGTAATAGATGCCATAGCGTGTCACGATTTAAACTATCGGTGGCGACGTGTTTGCCGCTGAAGGCAATTGACTCTTATGGATAACTATATCTGAATATCTATTGCCAAAACCTAAGCATATTCTGGAGTCCGGGATATGACACATTGACGCACAAAGCTTGCATTTCGGCTGAGGTATGCGGCGACTGTGAGCCCCGGTCGTTAATTGGACCCGAGGGGCTGAGGTAGGGACGGGAGTAACTCATGCCCGTTGATTCAACCGAACACAAGTCTGGGAATCATTGCCCTGGAAGGGGTCAGTGTAAAGTCGCCTGTGGACGCGCAGTTTGGACCCGCGGCGTAGATTGCGGCAGGGCGTGCCCCCACAGCCGTCTGGGCTCGGACCGTGCCGCGCTGCCAGCAGAGCGGCAGGACGCATCTACATGGCCGGCGGGCGGCAAGACACGCAGCTACAGCCGATGTAGCGGCAGGACGCGCCGCCGCGGACGGCGAGGCAGCAAGACGCGCTGTCGCGACCGGTGAAGCGGCAGGACGCGCCGCCGCAGCCAGCGGAGCGGTTGCACTCGGGGCCCCAACCGGTGGACAGCCAGCCCGGACGGCCGGACCTGTTGGGATAAAGACACTGGTGGTTGACGCCAGAGACTTCACTGCAGATTTCGACAGCTCCGCTCGAATCTGGGCAGTCGCCTAGAATTGGACAGATGGCACTGGGCCGTCGTCCCTCACCAACCAGGTGCCTGAGTACAAGGTGGCCGCCTTAGTTCGGGAGCAGTACGACGAAGAGCTCGAGTTATGGCTACAAAACGACTGGCTTCAGGCGTACGACGAGCGAGTGCACGGCCCACTGCGTGGGCTTATCCCCTGATGGCGGTGCCGTAGGCGACGAAGGTGCGGCCCGTGCTTGACAAGCGTGAACTGAATAGTCAATTAGCAGCCTACACGGCTGACGCCGCCGATGTCTGTGCTGAGCACCTGCGGAAGTGGCGCCGCCACGGCCGTCGTCGATCTGCGACAGGACTATCTGCAGCTGCGGTTCGATCGGCGATTCTGGCCATACCAGGCAGTCATCATCCACGGGAAGCGCTACTGCCTCACTCAGCTCAGGTTCAGGCTCAACGTCGCGCCGTCTGGCAGTGGTTCGGGATGTGCTCACGCGTATGATGGAACGCGCGGTGTCGCCATACACTTGCTGGTCGACGAGGTGGACAAGTGGACGACCTGCTGGTCCGACGAGTGCCAGGTCAGTGCTGAACGCGTGGATGAACATTTCAGACGCTTCGGCCTTGAATACAAGCCACCGGCACGGGCAGAAGACAGGGCCCGGCTGCTAGGCCTGCGCGTGCAGCGTGCGCCGAGTGGCGAGCTGCAGTGGTCGCGAGACTGCGACAACCCGCGAGACAACCCGCGCCGCCGGAGCGAGTACCCGCCGCGCAGTGTTCGCGTGGTGCGGCCGCCTGGTGGCGCACCTCTCTATCTGTGGCTGGCTGCGACCAGCCGCCTCCTCAGCGCTGAAGCGACGAGTGAACGCGGTCACCAGCGGCTGGGACGATGCGAACGAGGATCCGACCCTACACTCCCAGATCAGCCACGTGTGTGAGCATATGACTGGACCTGGCGAGTAGCCCGTGGTGCTGGACAGGTGACCGCGCGATCGTATAGACTGAAGCGAGCTCCACCGCGGCCGGCGTTGTCATCAGGACGAACAGTGAGGATGACGGAGTCAGTGAGGATGCCTACTGGTTGCGTTCGGATGACTTCTCTGCAAAGCACATCAACATGGCTGAGTTAGATGCCGCGGTTTTTGGTCTGACCCTGGTCATCGTCTGGGGGGGGGGCGAAGGAGATCGACCTGCAGACGGGCTCCGCTACCGTCCACTGCTGGGCAGATGATGCCCACAGCGGCCGCACCCTCCTTTATGTCTTACCTGGTAACGCCTGGTAATACCTTGATTTTGTTTTACATTGATATGATGATTGTTTGCTCGACGTCATTGTTCCAGTTTTTACAAAAAATTAAGTTATCACTTACCAATATTGTGGCTGAACAAAAAAAAAACACTTAAAATCACATGTACTGTAGGCAAGGCATCTCCACTTTCTGAAGGTTGGGTGGATGGAGGCTTTTGAAGTTGATTCTTTCCATTCAATGCCCACAGGCATAATGTTAAAATCAGATAATGTTAAAAGGTGTGTTCCTGCTGCCCTGCTTTCGATACTCATGAGTGTAGGTCCATGAGGCCTGGTCAGAGGCCTTATTCGTATATTCGTATATCCACTAACAACTGGCTATTACGCCCCGAGTCAAGCATGGGAAACACTGGAGGGTGGAAACAAACACACACAAGCACACAACTATAGTTCTAAAACACATGTCAGGCAGTCACGCAGTACGTCGGCACGGTAAGCCCGGCTCCGCCACGCGGCGGCAGCTCACTGGGCCTCCGCAGCTAACATCTGACGTTTCAGTGCGCGGCCAAAACTCAGCGGTCCCAGCTGGGAGACGGTTATAGAGGATGGGAGCGCGACTTCAAAATCGCCGTTTCCCAGCCTCTGTCCTAGAACGGGGGACGTATAGCCGCCTGTCCCGCCTGGTGCTCCGCTGTCGCAGGTCAGCGTTCACATGGAGCACAGACGCCAGCGTCCCCGGTTCCCCGCTAATCAGTACCTTGTGGGTCAAACACAACGTACAGAGGTCCGCCAGTTGACGAGCATGGAGCCAGCCCAGCCTCTCTCGCAGGTCAGAGACGTGGTCAAATTTACGCCTCCCGAAAATCACTCGGGCACCAAAATTGATGGTCATCTGAATTTTGTCAACAAAAAAATACGAGAGCCATTACCGTACACTGAAAGACAATAGCGGACCTGCGAGAGAACCAGTGCTGACACCAGTGTCGTGATGACACCGTCGGGTAATTGGTGACGCACATGTGAGAGACCAGCCAGCATTCCCGTACAACGGCGGCTGATCGAGGTCACGTGGGCATCCCACGACAAGGTCCTGTCAAAAGTGAGTCCGAGATTGTTCGCCTCCATGCACGGTTCAAGAGCTGCTTCACGGAGTGACACAGTAAAATGCGGAAGGTTGCGCAGATTCTGCCGGTTACCAAAAGTGATGAGCTGAGTGTTTGACGCGTTAACCTGTTGTAACATTTATAGACATCTGACAAAGTGAGTAGTTTCCTTTAATGTAGTGGTGAAGCGCGGTGATGAAGTCGCCACGGCATCCTTGAGACCTAGACATTACACTGTAACATTCCAGCCACCCGGCTGCGGTCACAGCGGGACAACCACCCCCGATCCTTTCTCCTCCCTCGACACGCACCGGCAGCGTGACTCTAACGACGCTTTACAGCACAGGGGACCAGTAACCTTTAATGGCACCGAGCGGCCCGCCGGCCACCGTCCGACTTCTGGTCGCTACTCGGCCGGCGGCAGACAGACGCAGAGCCTCCTTGACCTTCCACGCCTGACCTCCGAGCTACCACTCAGAGGTCATTACGATTCGTCCTAGATATGGGGTATTTGATATTGCACCGATAAAGTCGGGCCGTCCAGGATCACCCTGCAAGGCAGCATAATGACTTCAGCAGTGGCACCCGAGCCGGAAACTATTTCAACTGCGTGACTGCTGAAAGTCGAAAAAGAATCCTGCCGGAATATGACTTCCTCCGGAATTTGCAATTTCAACAACGGAAAACAATCGCGAAACAATAATGGCGAACTTTAAAGGATGAGGATATATTTTATTCCGCCTCTTTCAACCTATACCGGCACAGTTCCAAATTCATACATTGAGCAGTTAAGTAATACGTTTCCACATTGAATAATGAACGGCATGAAATACATACCAATCGACTATTCTTCTAGTCAACATTTTTCCAATGTTGATCACAACTTCACTTCATCGCGTGATGACAATGGTCAAAGTTTGGGTTTGCATCAACCATATGGACCATATCATCAATCATAGGGATATGATGTCCTTAACTACATAATCAACAAACAACAGCGGCAAGCACGGAGGCACCGTTTTGACACCGTCACGCATCCCGGAGGAGTGAGAGGAGCCAGGTGTGAAAACGTTTAATTGGACAAATAAACGAAAGACCGGATTTACGTATATTTCAGTGATCGACTGCGATGCCAGCGCTGCAAAACAATAGAAGGCGCCATAAATGTTGTATTCGTATGGTAAAAACAAAAAACAAAATAAACGTGAGGTTTAATGGGACCTATGACAAAAAATAACTTGCAATGAGCATTTAGCCAAACATCAATTCAAAATAACTAGATCTCGAGCGGTATGATGACTGAAAAAGTGTTGTTGCTTCATTTAGAGCAGTAGATAGGATAGTTAACTCCGCGTGCAATTCCCTTGATATCATTGTGCGCCAGCAGGTCGGCATTAATTCTGCCCTCAGGAGTGTCTCTGGTTGCACGAGCAATCCAAGCAAAGGTCAGGCGCTCCAGTTTTTCTTCACGGTCCATTAGCCACGAAATGGAGTGGGAAGCACCAGTCAAAGGCACAGTCGAGTGTGTCGGACAAAATGAACTCGAACGAAACGACTTGCCATATGGTACCCGAGTCCCTGTGCGACATCTGCCGACACAGTCTGGGTTCATTCGGGGCGTGCTTGGCACGCCATTGGGCCGTTTAGCGTCCCATCTCAGCAGCACGCCACAGGGTGCAATGAGACGGGACCATGGCTCTCCACCCCTCCCTCCCTCCGCGGGGACCCCCCCCCGTCCGCCACCCCGTCCCTCGGACACATACCTCGGTCCAGCGGCCGGCTCCCGTCCCGCCTTCAGGTCATCCAGGATACCTTCGATGTCCTTCACAGCCAGGTCCTCCTGCAACAGAAACATTAGGCGATGGATCACGCATTCAATATCGATAGGTAATCACAGGGCGGACATTGAACCGCTTTTTGCGTTCTGAAATGTTTGTTGGGGGAGGGAAGCGCAGGGTGCAAATGACAAAGTTTTTCAGAGATTAAAGAAGTCAGATTCGCTTGTTCACGCGTTAATAGGTGATTTAAAGAAAATTATTGATAGTTTGGATGGCTGTTGGCATAATTGTGGACATGATTGTCAAAATATTTGTTAAAATGATCGATAACATGCCAAGGTACTTATTTTCGGGTCAAAATGAAATTAATTAAAAAGACAAGCTTTCGGCATCACTGCCATCATCAGGTCTGAACTTTGGAGTATATAATATTTAAAACAAAGCCTCCTTCATCAAAGTTGCTCGCATTTCCGTTTTAACCCCAAAATGTTTCAATTTTCATCAGACTCGAGTTTTTCCGACATTTCCAAATGCGACTCTTAGTTCACTAAGCAGAAACAAAAAACATTCAAGATCCTCCCATATTAGGATGCGTTAAACCTCTACCCCACATCCCGCACATCATTTTTCCACTCGCGGGACGCAGACCGGATGTCCGGGTCGGAAGAGGCCGCGCCATTTCCGCCGCCGCCGCGCCGCCTCCGACACCACTAACTAAGATCATCGAAGGCGATACGTAGAAAGGGAGGGGCGGTAATACGCCACTGGGTCAGGGGCGTTGGCGAGGGGCGTTAAG
>JARFNZ010105145.1:0-12842 GCA_031763405.1 Balanus nubilus | reverse complement strand
TCACATATGATGCCCCTGTTGAGTGATGCCCCTACCAGAAAATGCGGTATCCTTGCAAAATCCTGGCTACGCCACTGATTGCAGACACATCAACTTGGTGCCAATTACGATCTGTGAAGACAAACAATTGGGACAAGCATACCAGTGTCGAAATGATATTTAACACTAGACGCAAAGCAGCGCTTTATGGTGCGATGGCTTGGGTTCCAAAATCGGTGTATGTATATAGAGCACGTTTGGTAGTTTTTTTGTTATAGCGTGAACGGGCCCTCTCACCCATCCTGTCCTCAGACACCCCCATTCCTCCCCCGGCAGTGCCCTGGGGCCGGCCGACCCAGCCGCCCTGCCCTCAGACGCTCCCATTCCTCCCCCGGCAGTGCCCTGGGGCCGGCCGACCCAGCCGCCCTGTCCTCAGACACTCCCCCTCCCCCCGGCAGCCGCGTTCTCAGCCTCCTTCCCCGCCCTAAGCGGCCGGCACGCAGGCCTTTGAGGCCGCACGACCCGCACTGTAGCGCTTCCCGGCTGAAAAGGCCCACCATGGGAAACGATTTCAATGCAGCGGCTAATGTCTGTGTTCAACAGGTTAAATCGGACCGGTGGTGCGCCTTTATTTGGGCCGGGAGAGAGCCCGAAGCCGCCAGTTGGAGCCTGTGCCGCCAGGTTCCACCTTTTCAGAGGCGCTTTATAACCTATCACTTCAATATAAACGCACACAATGGCTCAGTTTAGAGGGCGGCTTGCGCGGCGGCAGGAGGAGGTGGCATGAACAGACAGCTGAAATGGGTGACATGTGTGACGGTTACCGGGACTGTGTCAGTTGACATGGGTGACAGTTACCGTAACGTGTGTCAGCTGGCATTTGTAACGGTTACCGGGACTGTGTCAGCTGACACGGGTGACAGTTATCGTAACCTATCTGACATTTGTGACATTCGTCATTCGACGTTACCCGAGTCAACTGACATTTATGTCGGTTTCCGGGCCTGTGTCAGCTGACGTGTGTGACGGATGTCTGTTAACGTCACCTGTGTCAGCTGACGGATGACCGTTGTCTGGACGACATCGGCTGACATTGTGACGGTTTTCGTGTCGTGTGCGACTGTTGGTGTACCCGTTGACAGGTCCTGACGCTGTAATTAGTGATGGTTGTAATTAGTGATGGTTACCGGACTTGAAATACGGACCCGCGTCACGGCTGACCTAAAGAACTCAGCACGGGAGACCCCTGCCACATAGACACATAGACATGACACTGGTAGTTAACGACTGTAACGCTCTACCGGTTCCGTTCGCACCAACTGACCCCTCCAGCTACGGGGTACATTTCCCTAAAGTGCGCATTTCTATGCCTTGGCAATTGTAAAATATAAATTAATTGACGGTTTTGACGAATTATGACTGCATACATGCAGTATGGTTCGAAGAAATACTGTAATGTAACCATGGGGTTCTTGTAGTGTATACAATACTTCATTCATTTTTTAACATTATAATGTTTTGGGCAAATTACAATTTGTTTAAATAAGAGATGCTTTAATCTTGTTTGAAGTTGGCCATAATATACAGCCACTTCCGTGTAGATTTTTAATAAACTAAACATAAAACGACCATTAAAAATGTTATTTAATACATGGTGTTTATGACATGCTATTAAGTCGGACACATTTTCTTTAATCCCGACATATATCACAGAGCAACCATTGGACCGCGATAGCGGCACGTTTGTGCCGAGTAAGTCACGAGCCTCAATGGAAGCTGCGGTTAAGACCTCCGGGAAACGTTTTATTGGTGTAAGATTGAAGCACAGCGAAAGAGTTATCAGCATTAAACACTCACGCCATTCATCCTACACTTCACCTTCCGCATGTGTAAAGCATGCTTTGCGACATCTTGTTTAGAGGACACCATCTGATATTTTATTCATCGAGGTTTTTTCATTCGAAATCAGTACTGCAGGTCAAAGTCCAGTTCAATGACGGCTATCCAACGGGAGTTTGGTTTCATTTTAACATTATGCTTCCGTTTGTCCGTTGAATATTCGCCATGATCCTTCTTGAAACCTCCAAAGCACCGTCAGAATACTAAAGATCGCTGCGCTGATCCTCGGATGACCCAGGAGTTATCCACGGGCGACCCCGGAGCGACCGCCGGGCGACCCTGGAGCGACCGACGGGCGACCCTGGAGCGACCGACGGGCGACCCCGGAGCGGCCGACGGGCGCCCCGAGAGCAGTCTCGGACCACCATCTGCTCCGCTGACGCGCCGGCTGCCGGCAAACACCATAAATTCCCGGTTTGAGAGGATTTGAAAGTCATCGCCGCCGACGGACAAAGGAGTTATGGACAGCGGCGCCGGCCGTCCAGCGAGCCGTTCAAAACACTGCCGTAAAGCGGGCTGCCCCTCTCTGCGCCCCGGTTGAGATGTGGACGGGGCGGGGCGGGCCGCGTCTGTTTGTTCACGTGACGAGGCCGGTGGTGACGTGACGCTGAGAGACGGGACATGGAGAGACGGGAGCTGGTGTGGGAGGAGGCGGTGTTAGCCGCGGGGGTGCAGTGGTCCGGTGACGTGCAGTGACGACATCGGCCTCAGAGAGAGAGGTGTTGGGTGGATGATCTCGACTTATGGCACTTAGATCTGTCGATGATCACTCGTCTTGAGAGATGTTTTAAAACATGAAACATTTGCCATCAATCACATCAACGACGTGCTCTCGCTGATCCCGCAAAAAAATCGCGACTCCACTGGGATTCGAACCTGCGTTCTCTGCGAACCAGGATCAGCTGACTAGTCACCCACCGGCCATCACTCTCCCAGCTCTCTCCTCTGGCCATCTCGCTCTCCCCGGCTCCCTGAAGGCTGGTGCCGGCATTTGGATCAGCCCGTTGTGCGCTGTGACCTTGGCTTTCATTAGCTGTGCCGAAAGGTGCGAACACCGCGCCTGGTGTCTGCAGCAGCCCTGCAGCGGAGACTGAGGGGACCCACCGCCCGGTCACTCATCTGCGCCGACCAGCCCGCGCGACGCCGGCGCCCCACCGACCGATCTTATGAATGAACCGCGCAGCCAACCTGCTCACGCGCTCATTACCATTATTTTGTAATTCAAATTAGCCTCTGTCGTAATTAGAATCCAAGTCGCACACGACCGGACCGGGGACTTTTTGCACTGCTGTCCGCCGACGACCTTGCCGTCACGTGACCTGGCGGTCTGTAAGTCGGGTCAGTGTGCCTCTGGGAGGACCGGGCGTGCCTGAGCCCTGACCCCCGCCGGTGACCTCCGGAGGCCGCGATCAATGCACAGGCGTACACGACCGTCGGGCCAGTCTACGGAAGTGACTCTATTGAATGGCGAGCGATGGGCGCCGGATGAATAATGTAAGAGGCGTCGGCAGCCTTCACCAAGATTCGCCTGTGCTCGCCAGGGTCCGACTCGGAGGAAGTGTTTGCATTGTCAGTCGGCCTGTGAGCGGTGCGAGGCGGGAGGCGGGAGGCGCGCCGACCGGCCCTCCGTCGCCCCGCGCAGTCACGTGACCGGCCCAGGAGGGGTCAGTGGGGCGGCCACGGCGGCCATCAGTGGGGTCATACAGTGCAGTGGTGGAGGGCAGCAGCTGATCCGTGGGTGGCTGGCGAATACAGAGTGAGGCTGAATGAATCAGCTGTTCCGGAGAGACTCGAGGGTGTGGAAAAGTGGCAATCTTCAGCGAAGGAAGCGGTTTTTACAGTACGTACTAAGAATATTTTATTTTTGCTTTTTTCACTTGAGGTTGAGTGAGGATTATCAGATCGGTGAAAGGATATATAGAACGTTGTTTTGTTCTGACTCTAGTTTTTCATATGAGTTCTTTGACATATGCAGGTACGATAATTATCACGACCTCTGCGTTTCTTTAAATTGACGTTGAAAGTCAGAGACGTGAGCTCAAGTATACCCCAACATTTCATGCTTGTAGTAACATACAACAAATAAGAAGATTATGTTAACTGCACTGCTTTATCTTATACGCCTTATATAACAGAGTTAGGAACTTCTATAAGCTAGGAACTTCTAGGAAATTCTATCGTTCACCGTCCCGTGCCATCCCGTCTCCCGACCCGTCTCCCGTCCCGTCTCGTCACGTCTCCAGCCCCGTCTCGTCACGCTCCGTCCCGTCCCGTCCGTCTCTTCAGATCGTCTTGGTCCGGGCCGGCGGCGCCATTGAAAGCCCATCGTGGCCGTTTTGATGATGTCAAATTGAGTTTGGCCGGCGGCGGGTCGGCTGTCTGGCCATTGATGGACCGCCCTCGGACCCCCCCCCCCCCCCTCCGACAGCGAGGCGCCGGGAGGGGAGCTGGACACCTCTTGGGGAGCAGCTTATTGACTATGTGAGAAGGGAGGGTGTGAAGCGACTCGGACAGGGCGCGGCGATGATTCAGAGGATGCTGTTCCCGGGCCGTTCCCCGGCCTCTTCAGTCCCCGGCCGCCGAGCCGTTATTGCGTCCTCTGCTGACACCGCGTATGGCGGGCACTGACAGATAAATCAGAGCTGGTTGGGGAAGCTGTGACGTACGCTGTGATTTACTTTCACTGGGGACGCATCGTTGTTGCGTATTGAGCTCGTGCAATTACAAAAGGAGCACTTTATTCTCAAGTCAATCGGCAATCGTGTGCGTTTTACATCACTTCTTTCTCACGATCGCGCAGCCAAAATTAAACAGATATCCGTACCTTCATTGCTTAGCAGGCTTTTGATTCATCCACGTTTTAACCTAATGATATACTGAAGAAAAAGGAACTCAAGCAAAGGCTGCGCCCTTGGCAACCGGCCAAGATCCGGCACAATCGACGCGGTAGAGAACGTCCGTTCACCTTTTGTGTCTCCGTAACCCAGAGAAATCCGGGATAATGGCATTCCCGTCTCACTTATTCTGTCTGTGAGGCGGCCACAGATTCCATTACAGCGGCCCGATAGATACCATTACAGCGGCCCGACAGATACCATTAGGCGCCATTATCATAAAACATACATATTTCCGTCGTTTAGCCGGTTACTCTGTATCAATTACAGTCATCGTGCGCGGTGCGTCTCGTAAAGAGCCCGGTGTGTGCGCGGCTGGCGGCCGGCGCCGGACCGGCGTGACCTCCGACCCCTGACCCAGGCCGAACCTCCACCGCGCCGTGCCGCTGCCGACGCAGACGCGGCCACGCACACGCCGACACACGTACTGTGACGTGGGCCGAATATGGTGACCTATGACTGGCTGATGGTCACCGGTCAAACGGTCAGCACAGGGAGGTCCGGATGTGTGTCCACTCTGGCAACCAAAGTAGCCTGTGACTTTCACAGTGAGTGTCAGGGATTGAGGATCTGACAGAGGCTTCTTGTGGAGCCTGTGGACCGTCTCTGTGGGTCAGAGTGTTGGTCACGGCTGGACCGCGCCTCTGGAGAGTGGACCGTCTCTGTGGGTCAGAGTGTTGGTCACGGCTGCACCGCGCCTCTGGAGAGTGTGGACCGAGGGCGGCTGGCGGTGTCCGGCACACTGACGCCTGAGTGGGCGATGGAACTCCAGCTCAGCAGCTCCGAGTCGTCAGAGTCACCGGAATGACTCTCAACGAGCGGCCTTCACCCCTGCACGGGAGTCACCGTCACCGTCACCGTCACCGTCACCGTCACCGTCACCGTCACCGTCACCGTCACCGTCACCGGTGCCGACTCTGTGACGTTCACCGTCCGGTCCGTGGGTGCTGGGAAGGTGGAGGGAAGTCGCGGTCATCTACGTCGCAGTGACCGCCCGGTCCGCGGTCGAGTAGCCCCCAGCTGGCCACTACTTCGCCTCTGGCTGTGTGACTGTGGAGCGGGCCGCCCGGTGACCTGTGAGGCTCCCCGGTGCCCTGTGACTCCGAGGCCGTCCGGTGCCCTGTGACTCTGAGGCTGCCCGGTGCCCTTTGACCTGTGAGGCTGCCCGGTGCCCTGTGAGGCTGCCCGGTACCCTGTGAGTCTGCCCGGTACCCTGTGACTCTGCGTGGAGCGGACCGTTCTCTGTGTGGGCGGGTGGCGGTGATCAGCCTCCCGCCGGGGCCTCGGCTCACCATTGTGCGCCGGCCGCCGCGGAGGTCGCCCGGTGCGCCGCATTAGTCGCCGACACGGCCGATCTCGCCGCCGCTATGTTGCAAATTCGCCGCTGAATGGGGCCGTCGGGAGTCGGAGAATGGCGCGGTGTCGCGCCGCGGAGAGCCGCGCCGAGTTGACGGCCCCGCCCCGGGCCCGGTGACGGCCGAATGTCGCCGCAGTACGACCGACACGTGCAGAACAGTACGACCGGCACGTGCAGAACAACAGGCCGAGCTGTCGACAACAGCCAACCGGATCTCCCTCACTCTCCCTCTTTCCTCCTCTGTCCTCAGCAGCCAGCCTTGTCAGTTGCCACACTTAGCTACCGTCCTAAAAACGTCATTTTTGGTAGATAATTTTATACCGGTTGTAATTATAATTTTTTAAGTAATTTTTTACCCGTTTGTTTGGCATTTTTGCCACTGGAATTATTGTCATATGAAACTGTGGTATAACTGTTTGAAGTTCGCCCTAGTTTGGTATACTGCTCGTTATGAGAGTGATTATGCTCAGTGACTGCTAAAGGTCTCGTTAATTGTGGCTGCAAAGTTCTATGAGATTTCCCAAGAGACATTACTAATATTGGCCATCATGGTTGCGGCTTCTTCTCAAAAGCTTAATGAGGAGGCTGTTTATGGCATCTAAAAACCTGCATACAATGCGTTACGCGGCAAGATTTATCGCACGTTGCTCGCAATAACCTAAATTGCACTATGACTGGGCAGCGCTCTCCGTTCTATGTGAGAGTGGGCGACTCTCGGCAGCCTTTGAACCTGGCCGCACCCAGTACCTTCGCAGTCGCCGTGAACACCGCTGAATGCGGCGCAGAATAGCGGCTCTGAATGCCGCCAAATACCGCTGGTAACGCCGACTGACTGGAGACACTCATGGGCGACGCTGAGGGCTTGTTCCAGCCGAGTGTGGTTTCATAAATAACGTACTTTAAAAGACTGGAAATTTATGATCTAAGTACATCAACTTACCAACATTGGCCGCTACATCGGCGGTCGGACACATTCTGCGGTGCAGTACGTGCTTGGCTGACATTGAATTGGACATGTGGCTGCAGCGATCACCACCCGGTGTTTGCCTCGGTCTACGCGGGGCTTTGTCCTCACAACAGACTGGGCCAACAGCGCCGGCGAGTTTCTCAGTCTTTGAGCCGATGCCGGCCGTCGGCAGCCAACTTTCGGCGCTCGGTGTTGGTTTTCGTGCTCTTTGAACTCGGTGATCAAAGATGGCGTTCTGGGAGCCGTGGGAGCCGAAGCCATTTCCACTTGTCCCCGAACCGGTCCTGTTGGGAACTGCACGAATATCGCCACTAACTCTGAGAGCCCGCTCAGCCGGGGAGCTCCCCGCTACAGATCTCACCCGGTCTGGTACGCTGGGGCCGGGCTCGAATCACTCCGACGCTCGCTATTTACCCCGGCTAAGGTCACCGGCCGGTGGATGCGACCACGTTCAATGTCAAACGGGGGAGAATATGGGATATAGACAGTAACGAAGCCTAAAGGATGATGGGCTCATGGCTGTCGCGAAAATAGTCCTGCGTGGATTCTGATCTTGGAGATCCATATGAAGATCAGGATTTCGTACTAAGCGGTATCAACGCCTCACATTTGCACATAAATTTTCCTCGCTACGTGAAATATCGGAGTTTGGACTACTAGAGAATCGTGATGGAAGTGCCACACATCGCTAGAAGGGGCTCATCTCGATAACCATCTTCGGAGCGGACAAGGAGAGAATATTTCACATACGCCGCATGATCCCGATCCTTCAGGCACGTGGAAAGTTAGTATAGGTCCGTGCTTTTCAGTCTGAGGCACCTACTTAGAAACCCGTCTGGCCGAGTGAGATACCAGCGAGTGTAAGGCACTCAAGACGTTTTCACAAGAATATGACGGCTTGTGTTGAGTACCGACAACCTCTTTGTGACGGGTACTCGTCCAGTGTTATTTCGATATTTTTTAGTCATTTTTTAACTGGTCTAGATCATCTTTATTTTGCACATGCAAAATAACTCTGAACCTCGGAAGCAACGTAATGGCGGGGACTGTATCGTACGTATTGACAGAAGTAGAACAGTTGTTCCCAAAAGGCATCGGTAATCGAGACATTGAATTAGAAAACTGCTGCGTTACTTCAGCTGACCGTAACAATCACAGACGACCTCAGATGACCTCTCGCTCGTCACCTCTGATGGCCCTCAGCGGCCGCCGCGTGGTGGCGCTGGCGGCGCTGTCCCTGTACAAGTGCGCCACGTTTGTCGCCGCCGCGCCGTGATCGTAATCGCCGGACTGCGGGGCGCGCGCAGCGGGACTCGCTCACCGAGAGGAGATCGTCCGATCAACGCGCGGCGCGCGCGCGCCCTCGTCGATACTGGCGCCGATAATGGCAATGGGTCTTACCAGGCAATTTTCCCGGGAATTACGGGCAATTTTGTGTGCGTGATAATCGATTGCGTCTTCGGCGTGGCCATGTCGGATTCCGGAGCACAGTTGGTGCTCGGAACACATGTGGGTTGCCAAGGTGACTGACCACTGACTGGTGACCAGTAACCAGTGACCGGTAACCAGTGACCAGTAACCAGTGACCAGTGATCAGTGACCAGTGAATGATGACCGATGACTGATAACCAGTGACCGGCGACAAGTGACCAGTGACCACTAACCAGTGACCAGTGACCAGTGACCAGTGACTATGGCCGGTGACCGGTGACCAGTGACCAGTGACCAGTGACCAGTGACCAGTGACCAGTGACACGTCACCAAACGCAGCTAAAACGTCACCAAACGCAGCTAAAACGTCACCAAACGCAGTCGAACGCAGCTAAAACGTTACCAAACGCAGCTAAAACGTCACCAAACGCAGCTAAAACCTCACCAAACTCGGCCAGAGCATCACTGAACGCAACTTAAACGTCATCAGAGGTTATCCAGAACGTGACCAGTCTTTGCTTTGATGAAATGTTGAGCACTGTTATACTTTTCATCAAAACAGAGACGGTCTGGTAACGTTCTGGATACGTTCTGGTGACGTTTAAGCTACATCCGGTTGCGTTTCGTTTGCGCTTCGGACAGTGCAAAAACGGACATAGGGCGTTTTCTTGGCAAGGCTTCGGGATATTTAACCTTGTTTGTTGAAAGATGCCTTAGCCCCAAATAGGAGAGCATGAGCGAGGATTAAAAGAATGTGGTGACACGTAACACGTCCATACCGTTGCATTTTGTTTACTGCATCACACTGTTCGTGCAACACATGCCTTTCCATGTTTGTCTGTCGTAGGTCGTACCTAGATTGTTTGCTTAACTAAATATGTGACGAGGGTGCCTTTCTCTTTCAACTGCATATTTGTACATATACAGCAATCTTGTTCAGCGCCAGATTCTGCTGCAACAAACGCCTCCCTTAGTGCATAGAAAGTGCACATCTTCCGCGGGTATGTTATTACCGTGCTGGCCACGGTCCCCAGAACGCGAGGTTCAAACGCGGCGCGCCAGGCGTCCCAGCGTCTGTCAGTACCGGGACGGGCCTGCCGGCGCAGGAGGCCTGCGTCCGTTACGCCGTATATGGTCTCTCATTTGGCATATTCCAGCGGCCATTGTGTAGCGTCTTGGCGTTATGAATAGGCGGAAATCAGCACAAATCGACGGAAAACCGTGAATGGGCCGCACCGTGATGGAGGAGGGTTTGCTAAACACGCTCCGATTCGGCCCGGCACTGCCCCATGTTGAGCTGTTCTCCGACCGGCTCGGCGGCGCGCAGTGTCAGATTCCTCCAGCACCGGCTATAGAGCCGCTGACGCCCGCTGTCGGAAGAGGACACGGCGGCCCGCGGCGGCTCAGCCGGGACTGGCGCCGGAAGGGGGACCAACACCGCTGGTGGCGCGTCGGCCTGTTTGTGGAGAGGCCGGATGCCTCCGGAGCTTCGCCTGTCGCCGATCGGACGCGCCGGAGGCTGGCAGGCGGATTTTTTTGTCACTTGCGGTGCTTCGTACCGGTCGGTAATCCAGCTCAGTCTCCCGGGCTCTCCCACCGGCCACCAGATCCCGCCCTTGTCCTCTTTCCGGTTAGTTACACCTCTGCTCTCCCTTCTGATCTCGCGGCGGCATTGTGCGCTTTACCAAAGACAACCAAATACGCCACCAAATTGGATTAGGCGTTCGCCTGTGATGGCGTGTCTTAAAAGCATTAGCTGATTTCGCGGGCGCGATAACTAGACCACGAAAACACATT
Organism: Balanus nubilus; assembly: GCA_031763405.1. NCBI lineage: Eukaryota > Metazoa > Arthropoda > Thecostraca > Balanomorpha > Balanidae > Balanus > Balanus nubilus. Next base: position 2,518 of record JARFNZ010105145.1, on the reverse strand, counting down.
TCGCGGCGCGTTAATCCAATAGATGCGGCTTTTAGTTGGCCCGCGTTCGCCAACTAGGGGTGACGTCACGATGAAAGCCTGTTACAAATTCGTCATGCACCGCCTTTGAAGGATCACCGCTTACACAGGTAGTCGTCCTGGACAGAGCGATCAAGTGCCAACCTGATCCAGCGCCGCTCGAGGCTCGAACAAATGTCGTGGTGGCTCAAGAACGACGTCACACGATTGTTCGGTCTCGACACCTCAGTAACGGACCTGCATTACTTATAGAGGCACCACTCCCAAATAATCGTCTGCCGTATCTTACCCACGGCTATCAATTGTCAGCGAGGAATATAAACAGAAACGACAATTTTTAGCTTCGGTTTTCCCAAAAGCAAAGGAGGTAGCACACATATGCATCATTTCGGGCGTCACTCTTGCAACGTTTTACGTTCGTACCTATATAAGCCTGCTGTAAAAATTGACATGCTTTTGTAATCGCTGAAAAAGATAAATGGCAGCACACACGATTGTCACCGTGTTTTCCTTCATGTCGAACATATTGATCGATGCATGTCAAGCTAAGTAATTCTGGGTAAGTCAAGGTCTGGTCCGTATCTAGCAACAATGCCTATAGCCTTAGGTGCCCGTCAAAATGATGGTTCCTGGCATCCATCTAAATATGTTGGAATCCGCGCTCTCAGATGACGATGTGGCTTTAAAAAAGTGTCCGGTTATTTGTCATTTTTTCTTTGACGAACGTCTTGCAAACATTTGTATGTGAAAAGTATTGTTTGGTGTGTAAGAAAGCAATAGGTATTGAGTAAATACGATAGAACCTTTAATTATATTGATAGAATCATTAATACGCCTGCAGATGGTTGCTATGTCCGTGTTATTCTTTCTGCTTTATTCCGCTTTATTTCGTTTACCGTTTGTTTTCAAGTGCACTTATATCGACGGATGTAGTGCCCCATCACGAGAAGTTTATTTTTGTGTGCTTATAAGTAGCACTTTCTTATACCACCTGGCAGCGTAAACAGCGTTAAAACGGTACAGTATGAGCAGGAATCCGCACATCCTCCTGACCTGCTGTACAGATGTCGGAAGCCTCATCTCTGCAGGAAGGCTCGCATTAGTGTCGCACATTCGCCATGCCATGCCCCATGTCCGACTCCCCGGTCCGCCATCCGCAGTCCGGCCGCCACCGCCGCCGAGAGAAAATTCCGCTAAACCGCTTAGGCGTGGCTGATGCGGCCTTTCGCGGTGGTTTCCACCTGTCGGTCTTGGTTCCGCGGCGAGGCGGCGCGGCGCGCGCGACCGCACCGCGCAGTTTTTGTCCCGCGGCGGGGAGCGGCGCGCCGTTTTTGTGTCGGCTCGGGAGTTCGGCGGGGCTGCCGTCAGCCGCGGTCACCGCCGGGTCAATATTGACCGCTGCTCGGCCGACCGCCGCCGGCTGGACCCGCACCTCTCCCGCTAACGCTAATTGTATTTGTTGTTGCCGCTCGACTCGGTGGTTTCCAGCCAACGACGCCGCCGACGAGCAGAGAGCACAGGCTTTTTACGGCGCCTTTTTACCGGCGAATGCCTACCTTTTGTTCATCTCTGCTGAGAGCCGATTCGGGCCGGCGGGCGCTTTCAGGGGCCGCCGTGAACTCCTGGCAGCGGTGGAGGATCCCTTTGAGGTGCGCCGGCGCGGGATAACCGCGGTGCCCGGCGGCGGATCTTGCCTGGGGTGCCTGACCGGACCGGACCTCGGCAGACTCGCCGGGCTTCGGACTGCACCGTTGACCTCTTGACCTCCTCTGTCGTCTGTGGTCGTCTGTCATATATGCCTTCTGGGGTTTGATGGTTGTCGCTCGACCTTCATGGTAACTCCGTAGTCCACTGGGTTATGAATGATGGATGCAAATGTGACTTTGCATTCCACTTTCCACAGCACATGCTTCCTTATCCCAGTTACAAAGGGCGCCTGCAATATAATTTGAAGTCTGGGTGTGAAATAACTCACTCCTGGGCAATGCGATTATATTTGCTTCTATTCGTTTTATGTTTCAAAACTTCCCTTCCTGTTACATGATTCAGACTCAGACACAAGCGAACGTCCCTATTCAGCGTCCAGTGTCAACATACGCTCCCATTTTCACCAAATATCAGACTCCAGAGTCCATATAACCCTTCAAGCCATCCCACATCCGTCAAAAGAACCTTCACACTTCTGCCTTCCGCAAACACGCCCTTCTCACAATTTCGTATCTCCTGTCCTCTCTGAGCCGGTTCCTTTGGCGCCCAATCCCGCTTATCCGACCCAGCCCACCATCCCAACTCCTAGTCTGTTATAGAGCACCGCCCCTGCCACCATCCGAACTGTCCATAGTATACGGCACTGTCCTTGTCACCACCTCGGCGCGGTGACACCGTCCGTCCGCCCTCCTCACACCCCCGCAGGACTCTCCCATCCCGCCCACCGCCCAGCCCCGCTCTCAGGGCGGTCCGGCGGCCGGCGGCGGACGGGCGTGGGCGGGGGCGGCGGCGG
>JARFNZ010105035.1:1674-11674 GCA_031763405.1 Balanus nubilus | reverse complement strand
ACGTGCACGACAATTGCACAGGCTACGAATTTTGCAGTGATTTTGGACATGGATGGCAAGACTTGGCGTTTTTGGCGAGCCTGTTTATGACAACGGGTAATGTCTTCCGGAGTCTTCGAACAGGATGCATTTCGCTCTGATTTATGGAGTGTCTTGTGTATTAGGATATCGAACGCACGGTGGGATTAGGTGATGAGATTTGATGGCGAGAATCAAATATTTTGTACGCGCAGCTGTTGATGGGTAATCTGTGATTCGTTTGCAAGTGATTGCCGCTTGGGTATTATTTGTTTCGATAGTTCATTTGCGTGATAATATGCATTATTGCTGATTCAAACTGTAATCAAAGGAACCAAAGAGGTTTGTTATTCGAGCTTCGCATAACGTTCCCCTTGGGGCCAAGGCGATGAAAGAGCTTCACATTCTAGTTGGCTGTTACAGTAATGTGGGCAAGTGAAGATAGTTCTTATTCAATTTTGATATCGAATGTTTTGCATCTTGGGCTCGCGCCGTAATTATTGTTTATATTAAGTTATGCCTTGGTGACCCAATGCTGGATCCGATTTTTTGAAATGAGTATCTATCATCTCAGATATTCTGAAATTTGGTACTGGTATGATGATATTTACTTGATTAGTATGTACCCACGTACGTGGAAAACCTATGGGGAGCTTAACAGGAACACGTGTGAGGTAGACCCGCAGAGTTTCAATTTAAGACCGTTACATATGGAATGCAATTTTATCAATTGTTTTGGATCCGCTCTCCGTTTCGGGGACTAACAAGGAAGTTTCGTAGTGAGATTGTTGCTGTTCGTTTCGTAGATCCGTTTATTTGTTCGCACGATCGTACGCACAGGGTAGCTGGTATTATTATATTTATCCCGTTGTTAAGAAAAAGTTCGTATGCGTATAACTGTAAATGTGTTCCGCGGTGTTTGTATGATAATTAATTCGAACCATTCAAGTTCTAAAATTTGTACATTCACTGCTGGTATGCGCAATCGCACGAGAAATACTGTGATGAGAGGGGTGGCCCAGAAACCAGGGTATTGTCGTTCGTCGCCTATGGATATTTTACAACAGATATTTTTCAACAAATGCTAGGACCGTGAATGCCTTATATTGACTGTTAATACCAACGAAACCCGATGAAAAACGATACCAATATGTCTATTTGCTTCCGATAAATGTCTTCCTACGTTTGCTAGTTTCTACGACCATGTTTCCATTTCCCTGATAGCCGTTTTGCTACAAGTGTATTCGATGCTGTCCCGAACTATGAAGTGGTAGGGCAATGTTTCGCTAGCCTTGTTTATTATACACATTTCTGATATTGATCCTATAGAGACGCTCAAATGTTTGCAACATTTGTAAATAAAACAACTTACAATCGGCAATCCTTGTTTAATATTGGAACGATCGTCATTATACCGGGTGTACACAATACAAAAACGATCCGAACCTCAAGCTGCATTTCAGTATAAATGCAATGCAGATATATCCTTAATTTGGATATCATGTCACAACGCATTCCTTCTGATGTGTAAATTATTTGTACCGTGATAATTCACTGAAAATAATAGATTTATTTTGTTCCTTACATCTTAACATATTCGCCTGTATAGTGTATATTTTCACGCTGAATGTTATTGCTACGCCCTATGCCACGTGCGATTCATAAAACAGAATCAACTGGTTCATCAAAAAGCTGAAAGAGGGAAACAGCATCAGACGAACTTGAAGTGGGAGTCGCCGTCCGAATCTGTCACTGATGTACCATTACTGGAGACCCAGGCTGCGAAGACAGATTCGATGGATTACGCACTGCACCCACGGAACGTGTCGTTTATGAGAAGCTGTACCCAGGTTTCTTACCGCAGGGAAGATCTGTCCCAGGAAACCAGGAACACGGGGTTCCTGCCTGCCGAGGCCCGAAACGGTGTGCCCTCAGCGACGAGAGCAAACGGTGTGATGTTGTGTGTGTTCAGGTGTTCATCCGAAAATGTTGAGGGGATTCGCCCCCAGTCTCTCCCCGGTGGCAACACCCATGGTCCATGGATATGTGGTATGGGTACGGAATAGAGTGATACATGGACAAGAGGTACCATGATTTAGCTGCCGTGTTTTTCATAACCATTTGGTATTTTGACTGTAAACATTGCGCAGCTGCGTCGAACCGTGTCGCAAACATTTCACTGTGTGGATGTGTTGCAGACCTAATCAAATGGGTAAAATCGCGAAGGGTAGGGTTAGAGGTAGGGTCGTTTCGAATAGGACGTCCACTTGTTCTCTTATTTTCTTTTGTGCAAATTAGGAAGAGCTTGTGAAAGATGGAAGTTCCCGCTGGTTCACATCAAAGCACGGGCCCTTGTAGTGTGTGTGGTTCATCAGACAGCCTGAGACTGCAGTCAGGACATTTTGAAAAGGTTGGTGGGTTCTATCAAAATAGCAATAATCAAATAGCATTATATTTTATTTTTTGTCGTATTTAGTAAATTTGATCAATTTTTTGCTGATGGTCAGTATTTTAATTGTCAAGGAATGACCAGTTGTTTTAAATTGTGTTATTTAATGTGATAGGTTTGGCAATGACAAAATGTTGTGGATCCTCAGTTGCAGTGAGTTTTGGTTTTGTATGTTACTTTGTATGTATGATAATATATATGTTGATGTCTACATCCAACTCATTAATACCTGCCTTTTTGTTATCCATGTTACATGGATAATGTATAGGTAAGTCAAAGGTACTTTTTAGAAGATAATTTGTTTACTAGTGCCATGTATATACATTTTATTTTGTGTGTGTGTGCTGTGTTTATCATGTATTGACTGGGTGTAATAGCCATTTGTGGGCAAGCCCTTAATAAATAAAATGAAATTAAATGAAGGATATAAGTGAGTTGAATGTAAGCATCAGCATATATTTTACCCTTCATAACATTGTTTTTTGCTGTGGCTAAACAAATTGGAAATTGTGTGTCTGTATCATCTTTATTGTCAATGGCATCCAAGTCTATTATAAGGTCAAGAAGGTGTCTGCCTGTCTCGGTTACAGCAGTTGTCACCATTTATTGATGTTTGATCAGAAATGTGTGTTGACTTTGGCATATAACTCAAATCACAGGAGTCTACTGATTGGTACACAGCTCGACTGGAGTGGGCCTTGGAGAGCTCCATTCTGTTTGAGTGTATCTGCCACAGCTGTGATCATCTCCTGAAAACAGCCAACCAGCTTGAGGTGGGCAGGCTCTGATGCAACAGATTCAGTACATAGCAGAGGATATTCAAATTTTTGGACCATTTTGTACATTAAAATAAGCTGTTTTTATGTCATTGATAGCTCTGATTTAGATAGAAAGAACCTAAAATAACTATTGATTTGCACTCTGAAATAATACACTAGTTCCACTTATTTTTGTAAGGCTTTATTGACTTATTTTTGTGATTTAGGTACTTATTTTTTGTGAATAGTTATATACTGAAAACTGATAAGGTCACCCATTTACTTTTCTATGATCAGTGCCATTTATCATTTAACAATTTACCTCAGCTGTTTGGTGGCACCATTTCTGTGTTTGCATCATGTGTCAGTGTCTGTCTGTGTTTGTCTGACACTGTGCTGTCTCCTCAGAATGAGTTGTCCACAGTGGTGACTGCTCTGCAGCAGAGGCATAGCTCACTGAAGGAACTGCATCCTGTCTCAGACTCTGCTCATGCTACTGGATCTCCTCTCAGCTGCAAGAAGAATGGTGCCTGTCCAGACCAGGTAGTGCCTGTGATAATGCTTCCTCACCCAAATTGTTTTGATAGTTTCTTGTTTGTGATGGCATTGAGTTGGTGTTAACTTTCCCTTAATTTCATCATATGCAAATAACCCTAGCAGTTGACGCACCTGTAAAACCAATTCACCACCAATTCCTTCATAATTTGCATGTGTGGTAATTTACATTGACCACAGGGAAGCAAAAGTGATGGTCATGCTTTTCAAACACTGCTCTCCTGACTGTTGACATTGAATAGTTCACATTGTGTGAGTTAAACTTTGCAATGACTATACATCGCTTACCTACCTATGGCACGTCTTGACTCTACTCTCCCCTCTGGCAGGCAAACGGTCCATCTATCGGCCCAAGGGACGTGTTAATCTCCATATGGACCGACCAGCCGCCGGCCCCGCCGTCCCCGCGGCCCGACTGTCTGACACGGGATGTTCCTGTGTCTGCCACGGCGAAGAGCGAGGTGGTGCAAGACCACTCAGAGCCCATGTCAGAGACAGAAGAGAAGGAGGACGGAAGGGAGGGAGAAGAGGAAGGCCACAAACGCTCTGTGAAGATACGAAGAGCAAAGGTAACGATGAGCAGAGCAAAACTGGGCCAAACTCTCATAGTTTTCATTTTTAGGTGGTCGTTTCAGTTTGCCCACTCAATTTTTAAACCTTGATTTCCTTTTTGTCATACAACATTCATTGCATGCCATTCGTGGATGGCCCAATCTTCCACAACCATCGGCTCTGTCTCCCGCGTATGTTCCTGCGCCTGCCTCTTCCACCCCATGTTTACTGCATCCCCCTGCTGTGCCGTTCCAGATGACGGTGCGTCTGTCCTGTGAAGACTGCAGTCGGACTTTTGGCACCGTGTCCACCCTCGCTCGACACAGGAGGAGGGCACACCGTGGTGGAGCTGAGATCGACAGTTGCGGCGCAGAGGACAGCCGGCGCGGTGGAGGTTCAGCCGAATACCGGCAACGGGGCCCACCTGTTGACGGAGAAGATCAGGAGGCAGTCAAGGGTTTCGAGAAGAGTGGCGACGGCCGTGAGACCGCGACCTCTGTGGAGGAAAATGGGCAGTTGGCGAAACACACTGGTCGTGGGGAAGGTGAAGTGCGCGAAGATACCGACTCTGCGCACACTGAGAATGACAGTGTACGGCCCGAAGACGGAGGCATTGTGGTGCGTCGTACCTCGGTAACAGAGGCGACTGAATCTTATGATGCTGCTCTTGGTGGTACAGAAGTCCTTGCTGTCTGTCCTGACACCACTGAGTCCCCAAGGATTATCATGAACCCTTCCAGTGTTGATTCAGCTTACACCGGCCCAGGAGAGCCTTACTTTGTCAACAAAGAGTCGTCGTGGCTGCATACTCAGTCGTCGGATGTTGGCGCCTCTACTAAGGAGAGCTGTAATATTTCACTATCCGGACCAGTACCTGTGACGTATTCGCCCTACCCCATCGTAACTACTGGGTCAACAGACCTGGGCGATGGAGAGCGACTACCTACGTCACAATCTACAGCGTCAGAATCTTTTGAAAACTCGGACGCTATTTTGGCACATGACAGCTTCCCTAGTCACACCATGGTACATGTCACTGGTGACACAGAGGCGGTAGAATCATCCACTACTTCTTGCACGAATCAAGGACTCAACATCGTACCCGACAAATGCCAGGAACTATCCATCACCTTTGACACTGATGAGCTATCTCACCCCGTCGAAGCAACTGTACTACAGAAGTCATGCGCCACCTCTGTCACCAAAGTAAAACATAAAAACGTCGCCGACCCAGCCACCGCTACTTTCCGTCCCGCCAGCCCAAAAGGCAAACCGCCCTATGTACGCCGGAAAGGGACGAAAGAAACGGCGTCTGAAACTGAGAAAAGAAGTGTGGTAAAGGCAAAGTCATCGTCATCGGAGGTGGAGAAGAAGGCTGCATCGGGCGCTCGCAGGCCTCGATTGACCTTGTATGAAAGGCACGGTCAGAAGTGGCACTGTCGGGAGTGCTCTGCGATCTTCGCTAGCAGGGTGAGTGTGGTTGGATTGGTCGGACCTGTTGGCTGTCGGACCTGTTGGATTGGCTGCTACGTTTGAGGCATGTTTGTTGAAACGATTTAACAGTTGCGTTTATAGACGAATTGTCGATTTGTTTCCGGCTGTTGAAGTTGTCTGGTTGGCTATTTGTTCGTTGAATGCATGACTTGTGGTTGCTCGCATACTTCATCAAGCGCATCTTCAGGACCTGGCAGCACATATTCAGCTTATGACTTACTTCTTAAGACGAGACTAACGAACGATTTGCATATATATTGTTTCTTTTATAACAATTTAGAAGTGTGCTAACAAAACATGACACTTTTTATCACAACCGTTGAACCGATAGAAGTGATCTGCCACCAGCAATAAGTGCCTTCTAAGTTCTAACTATGCAACAAACTCGGCTTCTCGGTCACCAACTTTTCCCTCTCTCCATCTACCGCAGACTGGGGCTTATGGCCACGCGCTGACCCACTCCGAGCCGGACGGGGGCCGCTGTTCTCGCTGCGGCAAAACATACGCCAACGCGTACGCCCTTCGCCGCCACCGCGCCGGCTGCCTCTCCGGACGGCCGCCATCTTGTCCCGTCTGCGGCAAAATCGTCGCCGATGCGGCCTACCTGGCGCGGCATGTTTTAAGCCACTCGGCAGACGCACCGAAGAAACATCAGTGCGATCGTTGTGGGCTTGCATTCGCCGTCGGAGCTCGCTTACGCGCGCATATTGCGATAGAACACAGCGGAGAGACGCCGTATCGATGTGACATCTGTCGGCGGGAGTTTAAACTACAAGTTCAGCTGCGGCGTCACTGTCGCTCCGTGCACGCGACGGTTCCAGCGGTGACGTGCGAAGTTTGTGGGAAAGGATTCAACAGGGCGGACCATCTCCGTGCGCATATGACGGTCCACACGGGGGCGAGGCCGTTTGTGTGTGTGGAGTGTGGGCGAGGGTTCACTAGAGCGGATACGCTGGCGGATCACACTAGGCTGCATACGGGAGAGAGGCCGTTCAAGTGTGCCGAGTGTGGGGAATCGTTTAGGGAGCATCGTGCTTACAAGCGGCATCTGAAGATGAAACATGAGAAGTCGAGGAGTGGAGGGAGTGATGCTGTGGCGGCGGGTTGATGGTGGAGCAGATTGTGCGGTTTATGTATGGATTGTGAGGATTACGTGCATTGTGGTATGAAGCTGCGGGTGGCATGAAGTCTTAAACTACAACTTCGTTCTTCGCTTCGTACTTTGCGAGGTTTTGGCTTGATGTGGCCTAGCTAAGTCACTGAGACCTTGCTTTTTCACGTTTTTGGAACCATGCCCGATTGTTTGCGTAAAACGACATAGGTACGTCATTATATGCTAGGACGTAATAGGCATATGAGATTCAATATCACCTTTTCTCGGCACTGTCACTGATTGTGTGGATTCGGTGTCGATGGAAAGATCATTATTCCTGCGTTGAGCGAAAACTGCTGGAGCGGCATTGACTAGTCAAGCGGTGTATGTCCGCAGCTGAGTCTACTTAAAGTTTATGATTGTCAGCCGGCAATGTTACGAAACAAAATGTGGAAGGGAAGCTCTGGTGCACTCTATTTTCAGTAATGTATGTGTCACTCTTCCTATCTTGGCTGTGTTATATGCGTTCAGGGAGCATGGGGAAAACAAATACATGTCTTTCTAGTGAAACCAGGTTTGTTTTGTTTTTTGCTTGTTTGTTTGTTTGTTTGTTTTTTGCTAAATTGATCAGTCGCTACTACAATGACGACACGGATCGACGGGCTTCCCAGTATTTTTACTGCGAGAAACACCACGGGATCTTTCAGCAGAGGTCTTTATCAAACAATACCCCGTGGCATAACAAATTCGACCGAAATAAGCAAGCGATTTCGACGATTGCAATAAATGAAGGTAATGATTATCGCGAATATCGGTAAATGATCGTAAATGTTGGTAAATATCGTCTATCATCGCGATCATCGTAATCTTTGGAATAGTCGCGTTGGTCCGTTGGATATGAGTCAAACGCTGTCAGACGATAAAGTCATGCTCGAACGAATAACTACAAACTGTTTCTGCGTTCATCAGTGAGTTATCTTCGCACCAAGCGCCGTAGTCGCCGCCTCCCTACCCAGCTCGTAGCCCGCTTCTACCCGTTCGACCGTCGCCCCCCACTCCCGTCATGTTTGCCCATCGTCGTGATGTGATGCCAGGGGACGCTGTGCTGAACTGTGCCGCTCAGGATGTGCAGCAGGACGAGGTAGCTGCGCTGGTGGCCCTCTACGCCGACACCTGCGCCCTCCCCTGCGAGACCATACTCTTCCTCGAGGTGAGACGGTTGGGTCAGTAATTGATGGTCCGAGTGGGGGGAGGGGGGAGGGGGTTCCCTTCAGTTGAGCCCTGAAACGATCATGGAGAGTGTTTATAGAGGGGTCCCATTCTATTGTGCGTACTGCGTGGAGACATGTTCCGGTCCATAGAGGCGCATTCAGCTTTTATAGAGGCTAGAGCCCATTTTAACATTCAGAGTAACCGTTCTGTCCTAAACAGGGTTCAATCTCGCTAACACTTGGCCTACCTACGTAGCTCATTCTGATTTCTGACCTATGAAGGGCCTCCATGTAAGCTCGTGATGGTCGTGCCATTGGTATCCTCAACTCTCCCCCCCCCCCCCCCCTCTCTCTTTCCCAGGAGAAGGTGTTCCCCGTGCTCGGTCCAGCCCTCTGTGCTCTCGTCATCGAAATCCGCCAACAGAAGAGCGTCGAGCGTGCCTACTCCCGTCTCAACGCCCTCGACTTCCTCACATCCCGCCTGTACTCTAACAACCCGCTGCACTCGGACCGGGGGCCGCACGACAACCTTATGCACACGGAGCTTGCCCAGCGGCTTCTCGGCCGGCGCCCACGGAGGCCGTTGCCGCTCTGTCTGCGGCTGGCAGACGAGCACGCCGCAGCCGTGCTACAGAAGTGGTACCGCGGCTACCTGGTGCGGCGGCGGGCGGATGTGGCGCAGTTGCGGCAGTATCAGACGCGGCTGCGGCGGTTGGCGCGTCAGGAGGGGGCCCCGACGGGCCCAGTAGGCCCTCAGCGACGCTCGGGCCGTGCCTGTCGCTGACGGTGATGACAATTGCAGCTAGCATTGCAATAACAAGTTAACACTCAATGGCGCTAACAATATGGAAACGAAGTGAATAGAGCATGTGTGCGAGTTTCTCAGCCCAGCCATGGCGATACTCACCGCCTACGTTTGCCATTCGCTGTGTGAATGTCAATATATAATTCGTATTAGACTCGTGTAATGTAGTTGAAGGCACGTCCTGTTAAGATAACCGGTAGATATTCGCTCAGAGACCCTGACGCCTCTATTGGCTATCAGATGGCTCCAGTAACATTGGCGCACGATCAAGATATTGCTATAATTAATCCGTACGGCGTCCTTAGTTCTATTAGGTCTTTGGTGAGTAGGTTTAGTGCCCACCTGTCTAGCTGGTAGGTACAGTAGGTGCCAAATTAAATCTTTTAAACCTGTCGTGACTCCAGAATATGTCTTTATGGACATCAGACATGGTACGGTTTTGGACAATTCGCTATATTTAGTTTTAGGCACTATCTTTACAAGTTAACCCTTTCCCTTTCGATATACCCACTTACTTACGATATAATGAATAAGCCTAACCCAGTGTTCTATGAGATTCACGTCGTGATTCCCAACAGCCCACTTTTTCGCCACTGACAGCAGCGAGAGTTTCCACAAAGCGTCGACTTGTTTCTACTATCGCCTGACCCGATCTGCTTGGCATCATGCCCTGGGGCAAACTAGTTATCCTGCTAATGACCCGCGACACAAAGACAAACGCAACCACGGGATGGCCGGAGAGAAAGGCACGAGGAAAGAGGGCGATCGCCGGGAGATAAAGTTGTCTCAAGTAGCGCTGATGGACGGCAGAATTCGGACACGGGGAGGTAGAACGAAGGGCGAAGATTGGATTGTGAAAACGACTGAGGGCGACAAGACTATGTCATCGTCGTCCGTCGAATTCAGAGTCGAGGCGAAAAGCGAATTGGGTCGCTGAGGAGCCAAATAGGCGATTTTGGTTGATGAATTCGTTGATGAAACCAAACATAGGTGTAGGAACGTCACGAAAAGTGTGTGTGGGGGGGGGGGAGGGCAGTGAAACTTTGATCTCACCTTGTGGGAAAA
>JARFNZ010104924.1:0-12850 GCA_031763405.1 Balanus nubilus | reverse complement strand
GGAATTCAAATTACTGTCGATTGCCGTTTTTAATTTCTTTCTAGCTATCATAGTTCTTACGCTACACCGGAAAAACTAAAACGATGTTCCAGTTACCCGAAATATGGCAAATGTTGACCTTCGGTGACCTCTGGTGACCACAATATTGACTTGACCCAAAAATGGCCTTTGTAAATGTTGTAGTTCTTGTGACGACCTATCTATTTCCGTTTGCCGCTTGTCGCGACGTTGCTTAGTTTCCAAGATCTCTGGGGGCGGTCATCCCCCCCCCCCGCCGGTGCGAAGTTGGCTCAGACCCCCGCCGGTGCGAGGGTTAAGCCCTTTTCCACAAAAGGATTATTTGATATACCGAGTCGGGGTTTCAGAGAATTCATTTGAGCACGTGTTTGTATGCCAGCATGCATTGGAAACCCACATTGAAAAGCGACGAGAACATTGTTTGGTCTTGGAGAGTCCAAACGGCGCCCGCTCGGTCACCACATACCCATTTGGTGTCTTACGGTGGATCGCGACGAAATTTTAGGTACCTTAGCTTGATGAATTCTGCACCTACCCTAAAAATGTAGAAATCGTGACCCCGTGACCTCTTTGCTTAAGGTCATGTCAAGCGCAAATGGCGTCCCGTGGCTTATCGATGCCTATAAGTTGGGGTTTCCATTGATATAGCAAATGTGTGTGTGCAGCGTAGTGCATCGACGAACGTGTTGTGGAGTAAGAATTACCTTGCTACGCTAAGTAATTTCGACTCAGGAACCGAACAAAGCTACCAAACTGCTCCTAGATCGAGGAGTAGTGACATAACCAGATCAAATTTGATTAGTATTTCTATAGCGTCTTGGCGATAGAAGCACGAAGGAGTAACACGTATTGTTGTATCCCTATCGTATACAAGTTATTGAAATCATAGTTGCAAAATAAGTCTTTTGACCTTTGATGGCCTTTTCCTTTGACCTTTTACCTTTTCCTTAGCTATTGATCAGAGCTAAAAGTCGGATGGCACCACATCTAAAAACATCTGAAGAGATTTTGATTGCTCTTGTAATTTTCTTCCTAGCAATCATACATTCCGAGATTATACGATATTTCTGTAACGAAGTCCCTATATGGGAAATTTGGGCACATTTCACCCCATTTGACCTTAAAGATATTGACCCATGGTCATAAAAAATATGCAAAAGAGAGTTCCTATAGACACTCCCTACCTACCTACCAAATTTCAGCTCTCATGTGGCTGAGACCTTAGGGGGCCGAATTTCCCCGGGCCGAATTCACCCGGGCATAAATGGGGTCAAAGAAGTCGGACAATAACAGGGTTAAGTGATAGTTAACGCTGGGGACGGACCAATGACCACTGATCATACTAAACCACATGAATATCACCTAAGCGGAAGTGTCTTCCTCAGATCCGGAAGGAGCGAAAGCGTCAGCGGAAGGAGGAGCAAGAGAGCCGGAAGTGCCGCGTTTCGACAGGAAGTGCCGGCGTCGCTTCCCCGGGCCAGGAGCCGGCATCCACTCAACTCTCCCATCAAGATCGAGACGAGATTGATCAGCTAATCGCAAAATTCCACGCTTCGTAAGTATAGAACGGATACTGGATAATTTATGAAGGAGGGAGCACCATGTTGTTCCCAAGCCGTTCTACATCGGCGCAATGCTGGCACATTGCTTTATGAGGAGGGACATCTACTGATTTTTTTAGACAAGGAGATTGTTTTAAAACGCAAGTAAAATCCCATTTGTTATCAGAATTCCTTGAGACTTCCTGGGAATTGCACCCCGCCCCCTCTCGAAATCACCCGTAATTCCTAAAAGAACTACCATTCGGCCGGAACCAGTGAACCGTAGGACCCTCCAAAGTTCGTCGTCCAGTTTGGCTCGCCGGGCGTTGACGGATTAATATGAGACTCATACTCTAGCAGTGCCTTCCTCTAATACTTGGAAGTATCTTGGCTGAGTTTGGACTCGCTGCTGTTGATAGCCTGGTCTCTGCAGCCAATAAATCGAATTCACGTGGCTTTGATCTTTGACCTGGCCTTGACATGATATTTGACCTTGTTAAGAAAATTTGAAGTGTGCTTTAGGATTGTTTTATCGAGAGCTTTCGTTTGCCGACTTGCGCATGTCCCGCTGCGACCCTTGGTTTGGGAGATACGAGGGGGGATACAATTTACCCTTCCTCCAGTGGGGCGCGTTCGGCTGGAGACCCTTGCGGGGTGCAGGTCAAACAAATTGCAAGCTATGGGAAATAAAGTAAGCTTTACGATAAATATAAAGTTGATCATGTCGGTATCCTTTGATCTTGCTTGACCTGGAACTAAAATTTTAAAACTAATACCCGAAAATCGGTATACTTCAATTCTGCTTAAATTTGGGATATTTGATCGCCCTATTCGTTGCTTATGCTCTATGAAAAATTGGAGTGGGCCGCCTGTAAGTTAAGCTGAAAATAATATTAAGGCGAATCATGATTCAAGGTCGTAAGCACCTTTCAAGTCATAATTCCTTAGGTACATGATATAGCTATATAGTTCAAAATTGCATCTTACCTGTCGCTTTGGCAAGACGCGTTGATTGGTGTATCACATTACCTTCCTTGGTCAACTTATCTTCTCAAGCTTCATCTGGCATGGCGTAAACTTCTTAGTTTGTTATGGCAAGGTCATGATTTATGGTATTGTCATGTGATGTGACAGGTAGCATTTGATTTGACAGGTCATAACAGGCTGTGCAATACCCGTTGGCATTTACTTTGGAACTGGTTTATAATCTGGCATGATCAGATCTGTCTTGTTGGGTGGCCTAAACTTATTGCGAAGCCATAATTTTGTGCTTACTTATTTTACCACTTGCACGATGAAGATTATCGGTTGTCTGCTTTTTTGGGTAGACATTTTTGGGGCTGCATAATTGGTCAGTGAGCAAGTGAAAGTGGAGACAGTAATTTATATATCAAATTGCAAACGCTTGAGCATTTTTATGTTAATATAAGTAATCATGGCCCGCATTTTGCTTTCTTTGCGTATCATGATGCCAACAACATTCGTTGTTTGTAAGACACTTGCATTTCAAATATATAATTATGTAATATATTGTTATAATTATGCTATATAACCTTCACATAAGAGTTGGTTTGCCTTGGCCTCTTTTACCTATTTCGGTTTATTTTAAAATTGTCTGATAGTACTACTCCGTGTTGTATTTTCAATTATAATATGTATGGGTTATCGTCGCATACAAATGCACGCATTTATTTGGGGTATAATACTAAATAAAGCGGGCACGTTGCTGCAATGATTTGCACAATCTGAAATGTTGCATCTGCTGTCTCCAACTGAACATCTTGATGGTGCAAAAATGGCAACGTAGTGCCTGCAGAATCCATTTTGCCAGGGTGGGCTAAATAATGACAAGGGACAATGACAATCTGCTCAAACTTATGTGTAAACAAAGGCAACGTTGTTCGACCGAGGCTATTTGCCCCCAGCTATTAGTAAAACGGATTGATCTACGCTTTTCTGTGATGACTCTAATATGGTTTCGTTCGGACCTATTTCCCCTGTTTCGTAACCATGCTCCCTCGCTTAGTCATGTGCATTGCGCAACCCACGTTTTATTTAACCTACGGTGTGTGGGGGGGGGGGGGGCGGACATCCTCCTCCTAACTTTTTCAACGATAGCGAAAAATGCGACGCTGCCGTTTTTTGCAAACTGTTCCGGCTTCCATCACGCACATCGTGTGAAATTTTGGACGCCAGGTCATCTAAAGTCAGGTCAGCAGGTCAGGTCACGTGACCCAACCTCAAAAAAGTTTGAAGTCGTGCCACAACTACAGTTTTGGAATGCAAACTTTGAAGTTTTCAGGATTACATAACACCTGTGCCTAAAATGTGTATATCTCGGACTTCTTTATATCAGTGATCTGACCTGTTTTGACGCGCCTTGACGAGAGAAACATGATGACGTCAAACTCGTTTCATTAACTTAATTAGTTAAAGAAGTTATTCGCCAAAACCCGTTTTCGTAAAGAAGCGTAGATTGTGACGTTTTGATGACCTCTTCAGCCTAAACAATTGACTTAAAGTCAAATCTATTGAGTCTTTGACGAAAGAACGTATCAAGGAATTTCTCATGTTTTCTTCGGTTTCTCCCTAGCTTGCATAGTTTCCGAGATAATGTCGGAAATTCCTGAAAAAGACAATCTTTTGAAAATTTCGACCTTCAATGACCTCAGGTGTCTTCAGTCTTGACGTGGGCGAAAAAAAATGATTGAAGTAGTTTCGAAGTGATTTTTGACGATCTTTCGACGCTGCTTTCCGTTTTCTGCTTAGGAGCCGAGAAAGAGGGGGTGTTCAAAGTGGCACGAGGCGGGTGGCACCCACGGCTTGGGTTAACCTAATTTGAACATTATGCAAATGTAAATTGTAATACCTATCGTATCGAAACACGTTCCATATTTCTTGTAAGTATGTCAGTGGGCCAACCGCAATCAGCAATCGTCCCAGCCAGCCTATGAGACTCGCCTGACCTTGCAGTTGCCAGATCTGCTGGTTGGCAGCCTGCCAAGTCTGCAGGGTAGCCCAGCTGGCGGTAAGCTGGCACACATTCCAGTGGGGCCACCGACTGGGGTATGCCCCCACAGGTACACATCAGGTATATGGCACAGACACGTGGGGGATGTAGGCTTATGACGTCCATTAGATCAAAAAACCTCATCGTCTAACGGATGAGGTCCGAGAAAAATGGTTAAAGTAGGTAAGTACCTTATAGGTCATTGTGCTTTACGTTTCGCACCGATATCAATAGCTCGATTGCGGCATCAGTGAACAATAGGCTGTCATCAATTTAAAGACAAAGTCTTCCTCAAGGATGGTATTATGTCAACGGATATCATGCAATGTATTTAATTTCCTTCGTATTTAATAAAACCAGTAAGGCACCATTGTTGACAATAAACTAGCGCTCGCAAAGGATAGGTATGGTGCCGTCGGTAGGTGGCCCATTAGCTCTGCTCATTAACTGTTCCTGAAACTTGAATAGGAATGTGCGCGTTCGCGCTGCAGAGGCATTTTCTCTCCTAAGTTGGCAATTATAGGTTGAGGGGTCTCTAACCACACCAAATTTTAAAATAATTAGTTCAGCTGTTCCTGTTATGAGGGAGAGGGTTGTGCACGTACGCGTGTGCAGAGGCCTCCCACATCTGACATGTGCCGTGCATACTCCAGTCGGTGGCCCACTGGAATATATATTATGATTATAAAATGAATGAAACTAATTAAATATAAGAGGTTTTGTATTTAGAAAAAGCAAACGCTTTTCGATAAAGTATTTATCAGTGCTACTTCAGTGCTATACCATATTATAAATTTAGGACATCTCATTTTCACCCGGGGTTATTTGGCAATATTAACAAATGAAAAATGACAAACTTTGCAAGATGGCAAACTTTACAACACATAAATAAATTCGGCAGTTAGTTGCGTAAATTGACATTTTTAGTATGGCGCCGGTGGGCTTTACGGTCGCCGCCATATTGAAACTGCCCTGCCAGTGCGAGCATCGACAAGAGTCTCACGCCGGATTCATGGCCCAATCGCCATTAGGTTCTCAGATCGTTTACGTCCTGAATTGACAGCAATGGACCATCCATGGACAACCTTTCACACTGAAAGTCCATAGACATGTCACGACTGGCTCCACATTGGAAACAGTGTTAATCGATGGGGAAATGAGTGTCGGAGATGCTACCTTATGACACTGCGTCCAATATGTTGGGCAATGTATATGTATATTCCGACTGCAACAGAGGGCTGGGCTGGAGCCAATGCAGACCACTGCTATGTTCCAGCAAAATAATTCAGTTAAGATTCTAAATGCAAATGCAAATCGGGATGTCACAGTAATAATTATGGAAACTGAACTAACAGTGCCATCAGGGGCGAAGCTTCCCCAAACAAATTGAGGTACTAAGAGGGGGAAAATCGCTCGAAGTACCACCAAAATCCTAAAGGATGCGAAATTATCCCCGGATTTCATTCAATTCCTCGCCAAAGTTGGGGGCTCAAGCACAAGTTGGGAGGGCCCAAGCTCATCCGACTGAATACAGAATTACACCGAAGAGAGCTATTCTCAAAAATCTTTCTCCATGGAATCGAAGAATAGAAAAAGTGAATGAAGACCTCTCTCCAAATATTCATCACTGAACATGTAAACCAGTGTTCTCAAACAGAGAATGATTATCCATTTGGGATATGGAAGGCGGGTACGGGAAAACAGCAATGAAGTGAGCTGGGTGATATTTGTTAGATTATTTTGATGATGAAGCACAATACACAACACTTAAATAGATCTTCAAGTTCATTTTTGTTCTAATTGTTATCAAAGCATCATAGATAGGCGAGCATCAAAACTAATGATTAACCACGCTAAGCTTTGCGTAAGTGCAACAATGGTTACACTATCTGTTGTTATTTCCAAAAATAGACTAAAAGCGACAATACAATATTATTCCTGCTCCTTTATGATACTGATAGACGGCAGTAAACGCATGAGGTTGCTGTACCGCATAGCTTGAAGCCGAGATCTGCGGTTTATCGGGGAGGTTAACTAGTAATTCCCACCAACAGGGGGGGGGGGGAGGGGGGGGAGAGAAACCGCACCCCTGATGCTGAAACAAATCAACTGAAAGGAACCGTTAACGATGACAAATGTCAACTTACATTTATCATATCAGCAAGGAATGTGCGAAAAGATCGCTCATTACTGACGTTAAGTCGCCAGTGATGATATAAATGTTAAGCCTAGACTAAAAGTATGTCAAACAAAAGACCACTCCGCGACAGATTTGCTTCCATCGCAAACAGGGCTTAGTTCCACAGTATTTCCTCACTACTCAGGTGATCTCCAAAAAGAGATAGCAACTGTAAATAAAGCAAAAAAAGTTTAAATAAAAATCATTTTAATATGGTAACATTTCAATATCATATCATACAATTATATCAACCTATGTCGTTATAAGCTGATCGAGCTGTTTGACCTGCCAAACCTATAAAACTTGAGCTCCCGATGCCGAGTTCCAATGCCGAGATGGGTCTACGCTTGCATATGGCGAGATGGACACAAACTCTGCTTGCTTATGTCCTGATCCTGGAAATCCAATCATTGAAATGTTCAGTGTTTAGCAAATGTTGCTGAAAACCAATCGTCTGAGAGAGATCAGAAACTTTCGTAGGCCCAATAAAAGCCATTGTGAAATTGAGAAAACGAGATTGCCAGTAGTGTTTCAGCCTTTGATGTGCCATATGGTATAATATGATCGTCAGGAGCAAATAATGTCTAAGGAGGTAATATGAAGTTTTAATAGGCATGGTATGCCAATGTGGTCGAGTTCACAATTGTTCAGCGTATCTCCCAAATTCAAGCACAACGTACATGGACATTGGACAAGAGGGAAGCTATTGCAATGAAGCAAGCTAGAAGACTCGTACGTGACAGCCCCCCCCCCCCCCCCCCCGTCTATTTCAGGGTGTCTGTATATACCAAATTCACACCCTGCAAGGGCCCAGTTCTCCAGAAACTCCGTGTTCAGCGCCGCCTCCTATTGTGGCCAGTCGGTCAGGTTCGTCCAGACACCGTGTCTAGTGTCCAGTCAGTCCAGTCCGGTGCCGTTGTCCATCGCGACCCGTCCAGTCTGGCGCCGTTGTCCATCCCGACCCGTCCAGTCTGGCGACGTTGTCCATCTCGGCCCGGCCAGTCTGGTGCCGTTGTCTATCTCGACCCGTCCAGTCTGGCGACGTTGTCCATCTCGGCCCGGCCAGTCCGGTGCCGTTGTCCATCGCGTCCCGGCCAGTCCGGTGCCGTTGTCCATCGCGTCCCGGCCAGTCCGGTGCCGTTGTCCATCGCGGCCCGTCCCGTCCAGTCCGGCGACGTTGTCCAGCTCGGCCCGGCCAGTCCGGTGCCGTTGTCCATCCCGGCCCGGCCAGTCCGGTGCCGTTGTCCATCGCGGCCCGGCCAGTCCGGTGCCGTTGTCCACCACGACCCGTGCCGTCCGGTGCCGCTGTCCACCGCGGCCCGTCCAGCCGGCGCCGTCATACGACAGGAGGTTACGACCGTGCCAGCGACGAGGCCCGGTTACGACCGACCGTCCAGGGCCCGTCTCGTCGAGTCGGCCAACCGGCATGACATACTGACGCCTGTCCCGGCACGCCATGGCTTGTCATAGGCCGTCGGTCATGGTGGGTACGGGGCGGTCATGGTGGGCCCGGAGCTGTCATGGTGGGCCCGGGGCGGTCAGGGTTGGTCCGGGGCGCTCATGGTGGGCCCGGAGCTGTCATGGTAGGCCAGGGCGGTCATGGTGGGCCCGGAGCAGTCATGGCGGGCCCGGGCGGTCATGGTGGGCCCGGGGCGGTCATGGTGGGCCCGGAGCAGTCATGGTGGGCCCGGAGCGGTCAGGGTGGGCCCGGGGCGGGCATGGTGGGCCCGGAGCAGTCATGGTGGGCCCGGGGCGGTCATGGTGGGCCCGGGGCGGCAGTAGCCAGAACACCCGCTGCTTTGGCGACTCTATAATCATCATTTTAAGTCCCTCTGATCTATGACGGTCATACAGAATAAGGACGGTCGTGGCTCTCGCACCCCTCTGCGCTGGCAATCTTTTAATACAGGCTGCAGGGCCGTTGCTTAGTTATTTGAATTTTAAACACACCGACCACTCTGGTCATTTCGGCACCATTTTTCATCCAGCCCGGAGCCGCGCTGTAGAAAACAACGCTAGAGCAATGTCCCCTGCGTCCCTGCGGGGCGGCCGAGAACTTCGCCGAACTCGCTCCAGAAGGCGCGTTTGATTAATGGTCGATGTTACCGGCGAAGAAGGCGTTATTACACGTCAGACCCAACAAACAGTCGGGCGGTGTGACAGGCGCCGCCGGTGCATCGGGCGCGGTGCTGCTCCAACGCCGCAGGAGAACCCAGCAGGCGCGGCGGCCGTAGCGAGCAGCGGAAAGCTTTTAGCGAATCCAATGGGGCATTGTGGAAGGTGATGCGATCGGATCATACGTGAACAAACACTATGCAGGTGATCCGATTTCGCCCGCAGCCAGACAAATGCGAAGGGACTCCGTCTGACCTCCAACGATTCTCCAATTTCAGTTTAAAGCTGGCGAACACCGGACAAGACGGGTCTGGCATGATCACAGCGTTTTGAAGATGACAAAGCATCCCGGACGAGCCCTTCATCACCGGAACGGAACATACGAGTCGGGGCGGTGTGGAGCGATCCCAGGGGAGCGCTGAAGCCCCAGCTCCGTCTGACTGGTATTACACCCAAGAACCGACCGCAGCTCCTCGGCCCCAGCCTATTTCTGAGGCTCCAAACCGGCCGATTTCCACAGCACAGAGGCCAGGCTCATCTGCCGACGCAGCAGTCCGGCCGGCCGAACGGCGGGACCAATATCGCCTCCTGGAGCCGACGTGACCCCGGAGTATCGTGCCGTCGCAGCCTGGCGACTGGGCCCGCTTAGCCCTGCTTAGTGATACAGGCCGGGCGAGTACCAGCCTGACACAGGCAGGGGAGAGTATCGGCCAGCCTGAGTCCTGCGGCGGACTCGACAGACCGACGCCGGCGATACAAGTCGTCCCCAATGATCCCACTGGACTTGGGCAGGTGATTCCCCAGTGCAATGGCCCGGGCCTGGCTGGGCACTGAGCAGTGGGCGTCCAATGCCCATGACGCCATCGACACGCCAGACCGGGGTCATCTGGTCCGCAGGAGTGCAGTCCGGGATCGGCAAGGCAAGTTTGTTTGCAAGCAAGTTTGGAGCAGGTTCATGAGCATCGAATGTGGTTTGACTTTACGGCGAAGTACCCGATAGTGACATTGTGGCCCTCACTGCGCAGGTCACATGTCGGCAGAGGTGAGCAAAATAGTCGAAAAAGTATGTGAAATAGAAATAGTAATTAGTTTTGATTTTAGCTATTTTAAATATAAAATAAAATAGTATTTTGCAAAATTTGCATGACTATTTTAAAATATTTGCAAAATAGCTCCCTAAAATACATAAGTCATCCCAAGCCGGTATTTTTAGAAAGGTACTGCTATTCCAAAATATATCGCACAATATTGAGAATTATCTAATTTTGTCTGTTTATGTATTGAATGTATTAAAACAAACTTAAATTTCATCAACAAAGAAGTTGCCTTAAATTTCATGTGTTTCGTATCTCATCTGCTTCAATTAATCCATTGTATGATAATATCATACATCTCTATGTTTTTACGTGCAGAGGCATCCCACCCCTTGCCCTGGCCCTGACTTGAAAAAGGGCCGCACAGAGGGTTG
The DNA here is from genome assembly GCA_031763405.1 of Balanus nubilus. Classification (NCBI taxonomy): domain Eukaryota; kingdom Metazoa; phylum Arthropoda; class Thecostraca; order Balanomorpha; family Balanidae; genus Balanus; species Balanus nubilus. Next base: position 2,519 of record JARFNZ010104924.1, on the reverse strand, counting down.
AAAGGAAAGAGGTGAAAGGGGTGAATAATCCCCACAACCAATGTGCTCATATTCGGTCCAGCCGGAAAAGTCTTTGATAGCAAACACTTCCCGACAACCCTGACACGGCACTCGACACGCGCTCGACATGCACATTAGTTTTAACCCATTGGAGTCAACAACGATCTCAAATAGGGTACCTACACTAACAAACAACGATAACTTTGCCTGGCCTTCGAGAACACCACCGGCACTCGCTCAGTCACCACATGTCCTGACCTTCTCTTCTGAGAACACCTGCTTAAGCTTCTCGAGCTTAACTCCCGTAATCAAATCAATAGTTTGTTGGGGTTTCTGAGAACCTCAGCAGAGTGATTTCTCGCCCTTCTTGGTCTCTGAAACCCAAAGGTAAAATCTGCCATTTACAGATTTCCATCTGATCGGTTCCCAATGTATATTTTAGTAAAATGTGTTCTTGAAGGGGTTCTCTAAAACCCTGACACGGAATCTCATCAAAATTATCTTTAGAAAGGAACTGAAGTTGTACCTTCAGTTTACGGGTGAGGCTACTCAGCAGTCAGCAGGCTTGTCTACGCTTGTCATTTTGACGTGCGATTGCAGAAATTTGCTTCCCAAAACGTCACCATGGGTCCACCTGGGTAGGGTTTGGTCGCTCACATTCAGACTTTCCATGCTCCACGGAAGTGCCTTCGTTTTTGGGGCATACGTTTGTTAACCTCGGATCATGCCCAGTCAGGTCATTAGGTCATGTCAAGTAATCCCATCTCTCAAAATGTTACAGATCCTTCCGCAGCCACGTTTAACCGGTTGCCTTAAAGGGACATTGTCAACCTTTGGCGGTAATGTAAAAGGATGTTGAAATCGACGCAACGAATTTTGTATCACTAATGGTAGGGGAGGGTGGGGAGACTTGTTACAGGGGCACGTTGAAACAGCGGCAATAGCTCCCAAACCACGCCCTCAAATGGCTCGCCTCTCGGGCCTTATTTACCTGACACATGAGGCTACCAGTTGTCCTTTTTTTTACAGTTCTGTCGCAGCCCGCATGTGGCAGCCACGACAAATCGTGTTGTTTTTGGGTCAAAAGTATTTTTTCGTATGATCTTACTTATGAGAACTGTGTGTTCACTGATGTATCTTAGTTTCGTCATCGCAAAGCTCCAATATCAAGCTTTTTGATTGTAGCTTCGTATTTCTTCCCAATTCAATATTAAAGCCGTCATCATCGCAAAAGTTCCGACGGTGCCGGTGGTGCCTCTCGGGGGCAAGTTGTTACAGGCAGTATCAATGTGCCCCAATTGGTATTAACATACGAAATATAACGTTATGTAATATATGAAGTGTGAAGTTAGTCCATTTCAGCCATAAAGTGGCGCTTGAAGGCGAATAAGCTGCTTCTGTGTTAACTGACACGAATGCAATCAATATCTATGCCCCTGATTGATGTTTACCATTTCCGCATAAGTATTTTTAAACGATTTTTTCTTCACCGAGGACATATGTCCTCAGGGAACGATATCGCTCCCTAAGGCTATCCAAGTTGTTTTGGATGACGGCATGCATCTTTACTCTTTGGTCAACACAAAATGATTTGTGCAATGTTTGCTTCCATCTTTACTGCAGAAAAAAACGAAATAAAACTGATTTTCAACTTACCTCACGCACATTAACAACTTGCCCCCTTGGGGCGCAAGTTGAAAATTTGACAAAGGCTGACATTTTGCACTCTCACACATTTTCTATTTATACTTTAACAAAAAGTGGCATATAGGCGGATAGAGAAATGTATAGACCATAGAACAACATCGAAAACCTGTCTCGGTAAACATCTTTTGGGAGATATTGAAGATATTCAAAAAATTATATCAAGTCTCCCGACCCTCCCCTAAGGCTCAAACGTGCAGCCACATCACCAAACAGGATATATAAGGAAATTGTTTTTGGCTCATCTTCGACTCTGAAAAGAGTTGCCTGATTATGATCCGCACTATTTCGGCATGATGGCCGCCACCATAAATATCGCATTTTTCGTACGTTCTTGGTGATGTGTTCTGCTACGCATTTTGTGTATTTCGCTAAAATATAACGCCCATACCTAAATATTGCATCAATTACCAAATTAAATTATGAATTAAATTAAAGCAAAGTTTATTAAGGTAGATTAAATAAGAAAATAAAAAGAACCTTGCGAGAGCTTCTGCATGCTTTTTGTTTAGGGGAGAGTGCCCATCTTGCGCCCCTTAAGCGGGAACGGTTCCTGAGTCAAACGCAAAAGCGATATGCACATACATCAAAATTAAATACAAGCTTTGAACATTTTTCTAGCTTTCTAGACTATCAATTTAATAATCAAAGCTATCGTGTTGCAGTGATAAGCGTTCTTGTAGACCCTTGCAAAAGTCGCATTTAGGCACAGTGTGCCCGAATTGCGCCACGGACGGACGCATTTAGGCGACCTGCAACGTCAATGCACTTTTACGTTATAATACGTCGTGTCACGGGTACGAAGTTATGCCGCA
>JARFNZ010104591.1:0-12854 GCA_031763405.1 Balanus nubilus | reverse complement strand
ATTACCCTATTAACACATTTTCGTCGAAATCTGAGATGTAGGGTGAAGCTCTAATGTTAATGCCCTGTCGATTTGTCCTGGAACGCCCCATCTAATGCTGTGCTTTAAAAAAAAAGAGTTGCATCAGGGGCGGGTCCAGGACCGTTTTTGTTGTTTTTTGGGGGCATGTTCAGGCGTTTTTGACCCAAAACCTTGGCGCGTTTAATCTCTCGTGCAGAGTAAGATTTGTGAGCAAAATGTAAGAAAAATAGGCATCAGTAGAAAATTAAATGTTTTTTTTCAGATGACTCAAATTTTCGAAATTTTGATATTCAAATTTCAAAATTTTAGAAACAAACTGTTTTTTTCTTCGAAACTGTGTAACATCTTCATTTGAAAAATTCCCAAACCGAAAAATATCTCAGACAGAACATGCTAGGGAATGTATGTACGAAATTTTAAGTAGATAACTTAGTATTTAATGACCTGAAGCTAGGTCAAATGTGTGACCTACCATTATGAGTAAATGATTAAAAAAATCAAATCCTTCCTTATACGCATCAGATCAGTCCAATTAGTCCAGTATCATGTCATATTAGGCCCCTTTGAAATATCCAGTTGCAACTTGTGGTCAGGGACCTTCTGAACGGTCAGTTAAGGTCATCCGAGGACACACACTCCTCACAGGATACAGGGGTAGAGACTCGCAACTGGTGCCAAAGTATTTGTTTCGTCAAGACGCGTCTTCTCATATGTAATTTGACCTACCAAGGTCAAATTGACCTTGACCTTGACCCTGACCTGAGGTCAAATTTGGGATTGATCTAAACAGGTGAAAGTTGGTATTCTTCGAACCGCCTGGACGAGAGAAACATGATGGTGTCAAACCAAATGTCCCATCATTGCTAGATAAAAAAGGTATTAACGATCAAAGGTTTGCTGAAAAACAGCTTTTTTGAAATTTTATGAACTCTGGAGCCTTAACCATTGACCTGAGGTCAAATTTGATCGCACGTTCAGGAAAGAGCGTTTCAAGGGCTTTCAAATGTCGATTGCGGATTCCTTCTAGCTATCATAGTTTTTGAGATAATGCGAAGTTTCTGGAGCAATGTCCTGATACGGCATATTTGACCTCATTTGACCACATTTGACCTTGAAGATAATAACCTAGGGTCATGAAAATGTTACAAAACAGAGTTGTTTATGATTTTTCTCTATCTTCTAAATTTCGTCTTTCTATCTTTATTTGAGCCGAGATCCGAGGGGGGGGGCGAATGAGCCCTCCCGATCGTTTTGTATCTTTTCCATGCCTAAAGTAATAGGGTTAAACATGGGGTGTCCGATATCGCCCAAAATGCGTGATTGAAAAATGTAATTAGAATACCATGACAGTCATGATTTAGACAAACAGCGGGAATATAAATAAAATCAGAAATGTGAGCTAAGCGAAAAATGCTTGGGTCTCTTATAGAAGTGGTGGACCTATGTAAGGCCCGGTACTCGCTGAGCGGAAAGTAAATCAAACGTAGGCACTCGATTACTCTATCTTGTTTGCATCACACCGAACTTGGCCAATTCCACATGATAAGCCCCCTTCAGCGTCGTTTCGATGAAAAAAATTATGCCCTGCTTGTGTTTGTTGTTGTTTGTGGCCTATTTAACTTCACAAATTATACGTTTTGGTAACGTTTGCTCTTCGTTTGCGCCCAGTGAGGACCGGGCCCAAGGAGCAACAGCTTGCCAAGCAGCAAACATTTTACAAGTAAAAATGGCGAATTCGAGAAATAGCTTGTTGTAGCTTTGCAGTTTATCAGATGCGAGTAAAAAGTGCCAAAATATTAATTTAGCACCGACTTATTTTAAAATTGCATGCTTTGATGGACACCAAGGTGCCAGTTGTTGAGAGAATGGTGTCCGATATTATCTACTGTGCGATATTACTCAAGTACCCCTACAGGGAGACAACGCCAGCAGGACAACAAGGAGGTGGTGACTTTGACGAGGATAAAATCGGTGGTAGGTAAAATGGGACCAGATCACGTATCAAAAGCCCATCAAACATGAGTAACTAATTGTAGTTATGAGCTGAGATGGAGTTATAGTACTCTGTGGTATCTGCCAAAATATATTTTATGTAAATAATTCCGAGAATCGCTACTCATGCTCAGTGTCTGCTTCTGTCTGTCTGGAGCACAAGAGGAGAAAGTGAGCACCCTCTGGCAGCACACCACTCGACTGGCACTCCACCACTCTGCTCTCACCTATCGAGGTCGATGGTGCCCGACTTTTCGTCGCCGCTCGGCTCTGCGGCGGGCGCGTCGCAGCTGTCAGCTGGAGGTGTGGACCCGCTCCGGCACCCGGACGACCCGTTCATCCTGCCGTCCAAGTATTATAGTCAAACAGGCACTCGAGTAACGTGCATCCTGTCAACTACCAGTATAGGAAATTATTTCAGGTATTTTTATTAATATAAATTTAGTCCGAACCAATTGAGTCGACAGATTTGCGAGGTGAGAAAACCCGTGCTAAACAGAGCTTGTTGCGCAGGTCCTGACCTCTACCGTCCGATCGGGAAATTCACGTAGCCGGCAGGAGTGTGTCCCAATGCTTTACGCGCCAAACATAGCCGGACACGGCCCGACCCGCTCAATGACGTAATCTGGCCTTGAGTGAAGCCGCTGCCACCGACCGCAGACCATACCAGTCAGGGGCAAATAGCGAGCGCTGAACCGACTCGAACCCGGGATCTCAATATCGGGAAACCCAAAACTCCTACTGAGCTACAGGGACGTGCGTATGAAGTAATGATTGTTCCCATGCACTGTATCTCGTTAAATAATTTAATTGTCAAACTTAGTGGCTTCTGACGGGCTCAAAAATTGAGGTTTCAACATTGACATTTAATGCGGGAAATGCAGATGGATCTCACATGTCGAATGCACTACAGACGGGGTCACATCTGACGGGGGCGCTGGGGACGAGCGCGATGCACAGGATGCAGGAGATGCACAGGATGCAGGATATGCACATGATGCAGGAGATGCAGACGAGTCTCACCTGACAGGGGCGCTAGGGACGGGCGCGATACGCAGGATGCAGGAGATGCAGACGAGTCTCACCTGACAGGGGCGCTGGGGACGGGCGCGATGCACAGGATGCGGGAGTTGCAGACGCCGTTGCAGGAGGTGACGGTTGGCTCCGGCCTTAGACTCAGCACGCAGATCTGGCCCACGTACCCGTCGCTGCCGGATACAGTAGGAAAATAAATTACTACCATTAATAAATTGACACACGCGACTGACAGCTATCGAGAAACACAGAATAGATTGACGGTCGAAGGAGGTGGTATGATACAGGGATCCCAACCGAACCGGGCGTTCACATTAGCACTCCCAATTTGTGTCACAACACTGATGTTTGGAAACAAGAGTGCAATTTTTTTTCTTCATTTTAACATGACTTAAAGGGAATAGTTCACCTTTAACATAGGGTTTTGAACTGAGATAGCAAATTTGTAGCTTGCATATAGGAACATCATGGAACAAGGCAGCTTATCTGAAAACTAAGTATCAATGGTTCAAGCGCAAGTTTTGTGTTCAAATCGCTTGTTTTATATCAGATGGTTGAGTTATACTAAATGTGACCAGACGTCATTTAAAAAAGACAATATGTGCAGTTAAGGTGAACCGATTTTGGCTAAATTTATACTAATTATTGGCGGTTGTTTATCATTACTACCTGTTGCTACTATCACAAGTTACTGTTTATCAAATGACACGTCTTTTCACTAGAATGATTTTGGTAATTCCGTTTCAAAATCCGTTAACAATTGAAAAAGTTATGGATCATTTACTCAAACATGTGAAAGGGAATGTAAGGGTTTTGAAAATGTCGGCTATAATGTTATGGCAGGGTGCATTTTAAAGCTTGCTATTTATGGTGCATTTTACCCTCAAAATACCAAATTCTGTACGTTGTAGTATAACATAGCTGGAATCGCGGGACAAAAATGTTGTAATTGCTTGAAAAACGCCACCGATTTACCAAGCGCTAGTATTTAATTGCCTCATCTCTAATCAAGGAGTCCTCAATGGGACGCTTGAGGCGCACATAAAACGAAATGTACGAAACGCTTCCCGAAGCCACTCTTCGACGAAACGCAGTGGCAGGAAGATCGGACCTACCCGCAGTACCGGAGACGTGGACCCGACGACGGCGGCCAGCAGGTGTAACACCGTGGACGGATGGTGACGAACCAGTGGGTGGTGCCCTACAACCCGCTGCTTCAGTCTGAAGTTCGACAGCCACATCAACATCGAGATACGCTCATCAGTGGATGGCGTAAAGTACATTTTTATGTACGTTTACAAAGGCTATGACAGGCAGATGATCCGTGCAGTCCAAATGATTCAAGCCGGCGAGGATGAAGTGGCGGCGTTCCGCGATCTCCGTTCGATCGGCGCCAGTGAGACCTGCTGGCGTCTCTTCGGCTCCGAGATGAGCGACCGGTCACCGGCGGTGATCGCACTGCAGGTGCACATGAAGCACCAACAGCTCATCTTCCAACTGCGGAAGAATAGTAGCAGGCAGTGGACGGAGAGCCTCGCTGCACCCAGCTGACGGCCTGGATGGCGTACAGCCGGGAGTCGGCTGCCGAGGACCCCGGTGTCCCTGTCACCAAGACACGGGGAAGTCTTTTACCTCGGAGTGCTGCTCCACCACGTCCCCGGGACAACAAAATTCGCCGATCTCCGTGCGTTGGACGGCGAGGTTTCTGCCACAAACCAGGAGGCGTGCCAGCGGCACGACCTACTGCAAGACGACGAGGAGTGGACAGCAGCGCTAGCCGACGCAGTCCGCACTCACATGCCTGGCCAGATCCAGCAGCTGTTTGTCGTCATCCTGCTGTTCTGTGCGCCGGCAGATTCTGCAGCACTGCTCCGACGGTACCAGGCCGACATGGGTGAGGACTTCACCCACCGCCACCCAGAGCTGCAGCCGGAGATGGTGACGTCACTGGTGCTGCTCAGCCTCGAAGAGGCTCTCTGGCGAGCCGGGAAGTCGCTCCGAGACTTCGCTCTGCCGTCGGTTCCCGACGAGCACCGAGCGGCCGCCGCTGCGCTGGAGCAAGCCGAGGACCTGAGTCGCCTGCCCCCATCTTGCGGGAGGAGATGGCCTTCGACCGTGACGATCTGCAGGCTTCTGTAGATCAGCGACTGCCCGTGCTACTACCAGCACAGCGGTAGGTGGTCGACACGGTCCCTGCTGCCGTGCAGGACCAGCAGGCGCTGACAGTATTCGTGGACGCGCCGGGCGGCACCGGCAAAACGTTCACCTTTAACATACAGCTGGCCGCTGTACGTGCTCAGAACCTGGTGGCACTTGCCGTCGCCTTCAGTGGAATCGCCGCAACTCTACTGGACAACAGGAGAACCTGCCACTCTTGCTTTAAGGCTCCACTGCGACCCGACGAGACTTCAGTGTTGAACATCACCGCCCAGAGCGAGCTCGCCCAGCTGATCCGGATGGTTCGCCTATCGTGATGGACGAGGTCCCGATGGCACACCGACGCCACATCGAGGCCCTGGACCGGACCCTGCGAGACCTGATGACGTCCGACCAACCGTTCGGCGTCAAGGTGGTGGTGCTGGGAGGCGACCTCCGCCAGGTCCTGCCTGTGGTTAGGCACGCCAACCAGGCTGGGATAGTAGACGTCTGCCTCCGCCGCTCGCCGCTATGGCATCACTTTCGAGTGTGCCGGCTGAATGAAAACTGCGCACCAGGCTAGCGCAAGACATGACCAGCGCGCTGAGCTGGAGTGGTTTTGCACTTGGCTCCTCCAGCTCGGCAACGGTCAGATGCCCGCTGACGCAGAGGACCGAGTCACCCTGCCGCCAGCGCTGGTGATGGAGATCGAGCTGCCGGCCGTCATTGCCTGGGTCTTCGGTGACCTGACAGATCCCGATAGCATGGCAGCCAGGGCCGTGCTCGCGCCTACTAACAGCGCGGTGAACAACATCAATTAAGAGGTAATCGACACCTTTCCAGGTCAAGCAGTGGACTGATTCAGCGCCGACGACACTGTCGAGGACGCACAAGAGCTCCCCGTGCCGCAGGAGTACCTCAACGGCCTCTGCGTCCCTGGCCTGCCGCCATATCACCTCCGCCTCAATCCGGGGATGCCCGTCACACTGCTGAGGAACATCAGCCCCGCCCAAGATCTGTGCATCGGCACCCGGCTGCAGAGAATACTGTCCCGCGATGCAGCCCAGCCATGCGGTACAGCCTACCAGCCAGGCAATTGTCCGACGGGGCGGACGTCGGTTATCGCTTTCGGAACAGTTGCTGAAGCATAACGTGGCTGCTGAAGGTGAAATAAGCTCAAATGCATGAAATAGGTAGACCTTGTAGCTCGATTTATTAACGGCAGCTGAAACCATCTTAACATTACAAGAATGAGTAACGTGTCACGCACAGAAAGCTGATCGATCGGACCGATCTTACACCAGCAGACCAGAGCGTGGCGGTGACGGCCAGCTGATAACGGCGGCTCCGGTGGCAGCGCATGACTAGGGAGGCGTGCGGTCGGACGCGGTAGGCGAAAATATTCTGCAATAGCGCTGGAGGTGCCATGAATTAATTAATGCGCCTATCTGTTCGCCAATAAACTGTGCTCGATAAATTCGCCATCTCGAAATTACTGGCGCTTACAACCAGACCTTCTTACATTATAAGTTGTATCAAAATGCACGTCAACAATACACATATACACGTTAACAATACAGTTCAGGGCCTCGTTTCACCAAACGTATGTACCTACTCCGTCGTAGGTTCGTTATCGTAGATCGTTATCAACTCCATGTGGACCTACGAACTACTCGTTTCACCAAACGCGGCGTTAGTAACGACGTCGTAGCTACGAAGGAGTAGGTTTGGCCGGGCGCTGATAAAAGCCATGCAACTTATTTTGAAAAGGAAGCAAAAAGTTACAATAATTTCCAAAAAGAAATTGTTTCTAAAATATATATTTATGCTTTTATCCTAATTCATTAATATTATTTATCAATTGCTTTGTTGATTTTCAAACATCCCCGGCAAGCTCGATTACGGCGCTTATGCCACAATAACTGACAGGTTGTATGTCAACGTAAATACCCTTGTTGATTCCCCGTGGCCTGAGCTGAGCTATATTAAATTAGCATACATTTATAGTCCTCGTCTCTCGAACAATTTAGGTACTCTTCCTGTCATTGCCCAAAATAAAACTCTTACTCGTCAAAGAAGACTAGCAAAATTAAGAAGACTACCATTATCGGCTACATGTATTCACCATTCCTCCAATAATAAATGTCTCCTACTTTGCACCACTGCTCGTTTTCTAGTTACCCTGCATAGCACTTCCTCCAGTTTCAATATCTCCTGAATCGGAAGACCGATTATCAGCTGCTCTGGCTTGAATGCATGTGACCATCTAGCGCGCGATGGTCTTGAGTGCTCGCAACACGCGAGTTTCAGGTCATCGGAAGTCGTCGGTGATGGCTGCGGATACGTGTGTGCGGTTTGGTGTTGAAGGGACTGGAGCTGGAGCAGGAGTCCTAAACTATAGCCGTCTGAGCGCCTGCGACACTCAACCTGAAATGGATCAATCAGGCTCACTCTGTTCATACCAACAACCAACAACTCCAAATCGATTTCCTGTTGCCGCCGTGACCTCTGCCATCAGGCCACACCACGTCAACGGCGTTTGTTGGTGGGCTGGTTGGTGTTACCGAACCACGCCCTGCCAGGTCGGTGGACCAGGTCACAGCAGGTCAGCGGACCGCTGCGCCGACACCCCTGCCGGGTCGGCTCGGGTCACCACGTGACACGTGACACGTGACAGCCGCGGTCGACCGGCGTCACGGCCGCTGCGCAAAACGAACAAGACACGCCACTCCACGGCACAGGTGCCCTTTGTTGCGCCTATTTCGAGCCGAAATACGAGCTCCATAGCTCACTGGTGAGCACGGCCCATTCTGGGGCGACAGAGTAAAAGAAAACGTGCGATCGGCATCTCAGGTGAATGAGTTGTGCTATCAGCCGAGTTCCCATGCTGTATGTGAACTTCCCACACCACACCTCCCCGTCACTGAGCCATTGGTGAGGCTGGCAGACGGGTCACAGGTCGCACGGCCAGCACACGTGGGTGGCGGCACGGGGATTGAACAACTCCGCCGGGTGAGCTAATCACTTCCTGCCGGCCGTGCCAGCGGCGCCGGCGGGCAGGCGGGCGAGCCGGTGGAAACATTCTGACCCGAACAACACGCTCAGATCCAGCGTCTGTCAATCAGATCAGACGGCCGCAGCTGACGTCACGACGGCCGGCCCAGACCTGCAGAGTGACGGGCTGCAGCGGACGTCACAACGACCGACCCAAACCTGCAGAGTGCAGACGCCGCCGGGCTCCCAACGGCCCAACAACCGACACAGGCCCAGCAGCCGTGCAGAGCTACTCCACCTACCCACGGGTGACTGAGATCGCTCCGAGACGTCCAGCACAACTCGCAGGGTCGCCGGGCACCTAATCCGAGCACCACTCCCCAACGCCCGCCGTCTCCCAGCCCCCACAGATTAGGCCGTCCGCTCCGGAAGCGACAAAGAGTACTCCCAGGAACGTATCTCGGCTGCTAAAAGCCTGTCCCAGCCGTGGGGACAGCTTTAGCCGGCGGACGTCTCCAACGGCCGGCCTGGACCCCGGGTGAGAGCGCCGCTCGGCCGGGGCCGTCACGAACGGCCACTGTACTGGAGCCCGTCAGCAGTTCCTAGCCGAGGTCATACGACCCAATCGAGAGAGCTCGGTCATCGGGGTCGCCCACTGCTCACTTGACAATGCTACATTGCTTGGTTGGCATAAAATATGATCAGAAAAGCTAGGCCAGTACTTCTTTTGAATCTACTCCGAATGGATGGATTTTCACGATCAGAACTTATGTTAATTGAAGCTTGCTGCCATGTTACATGGCCCTGGCCCCAATATTCCGTAAAATAAGTCCATGTTGTCAGCAAAAATAAGAAAACCAAATTCTGCCATCCCAAACAACTGATCATGGTTCGTCCAGCACACTACCGGGAACAAATGACGAGCTCCGAAGCGTCTGGACTCTACCTTACCAGAGCGAACCTCATTGTAAGATCATTGCTCTCCCGATTGAGTTAACCTCATTGTAAGATCAGTGCTTTCCCGATTGAGTGAGTGAACCTCATTGTAAGATCAGTTCTCTCCCGATTGAGTGAACCTCATTGTAAGATCAGTGCTCTCCCGATTGAGTGAACCTCATTGTAAAATCAGTGCTCTCCCGACCGAGTTCCACTTGGGGAACGTTCGCGCCGAAAGCAGTGTCCAACCCCATCCCTCATGCCGGGGGCCTCCCACAACCCCCATTCCTCATGCACTCTGGTCAGAGACCCCGGGCGGCTCGGGATAGGGCAGTGCCCCGACCGTCCAAGGATGGCCCTGCGTCAGCAGGCCGGGCCAGGACCGGGCGGGACCGGGGAGGGGGGGGGGAGATCAGGAAGGTCCTGCCCGTCCCTGACACACAGCACACGGCAGCCGCCACCGCCGGCGACGGCGGCGACGGCGGCGGCACGTGCAGCCGAGTCACGTGTAGTCGTCACAACGGCCGGACACCGGGACACCGGCGTACCGCCAGCGGCAGAACGCAGCCGCCGCCGCCGGGGTGGCGTCATCGGCCGTCATCGCGTGGCCAGTCATCAGTACCAGAGGGTCAAACGCGGCCGGGGTGCCAGTACCGGGTCTCCCACCTCAGAGGCTGGCAGAGAGCAGATGAGATGTTCGGGGGGGGGGGGACGGTTGAGAAAGACACGATGTCAACGCCCATATGACCAGTCAGCATGGTGACACCAGTAGTTACAATGAAGTGACACCGGTAGTAAATGACATTGACATAGATAGTAGTACCGAAAGTGACCTATTATGAAACTTATAGCGAGACTAATGGTGATATCGATAGACACCGATAGCAACACCGACAGTGATACCGATAGCAACACCGACAGTGACACTGATAGCAACACCGACAGTGACACCGATAGTGACGTCGATGGTACTGAGGGTGACACCTACTAGGATACTGATACCGAGGACGATTGTGATACCAAGGTGGACACCGACATCGACACCGATATTCACAACGGCACCGATACCGATACTGGCACCGATATAGACATCAGTAAGTGAGACCAGATAGAAATTTGATCAGGAGAAAACATCAGAGTTCCAGTATTGGTGTAAGCGTGCTCGTGAAAGCAGTTCAGATCATAAACAGGTCATCGGAGTTATAAATCATGAATCACTGCAGACGATGAGGGTACGGTGGGGACTAGTAGTGCGACGTAGGCAGTGCACGTGACCTGTCACCATTCTTCATTCTTTCCCGTCTTCTGGCCTCGCTGCTGGGAGCGCCTCAGCGTGCGGTCAAGAGTGGCAGCGTCTCATGCACCCCGCAACAGCAAGGACATGCGCCCGTGGGCTACTAACCCGCCAGTTCAACCACACGCCAAGGCTGGATGGTGAGCGAGCACTGGCCGGTGCAGCGGTCAGGCAATGGCCGTCTGCGGCCGGGCACGGCCGTCGGACCCGGGTGCACGACATCCGCCCGGGCCGGGACACACCGTACACCGGGGCAGCACGGGGCCGACGGTCGGTGACCTTCACTACCGCACCGGGGTAGAGGCGGCCGGCACAGCCGCCAGCCCGACAGTACTTACAACCCAACTTTACACCGGGCTTCATAACAACTTCACTTCTCGACAGCCGTGCCGTGCGGCCGACGGCCAGCAAGGCCGCCCAGCTGGTGGCGCCGGCAGCACCGGGCCGGCTCCAATTACGGAACGCCGCCGTGTGTGTGCCGGCCTCGTGAGCACCGCTCGTGCACCGCTCGTGCACCGCAACACGCGCGCCTTTCGCCGACAGCCGGCCGCTGAGCGGGTCGCTAAATAAGGTAGACGGCGTCAGCGGCGCACCGGCTCGGCCCGCGGCGTTCCGTTATTGTCGGACGGCCGCTGGTCAGCTGATGGGCCAGCTGGGTCTAGGCCTGAGCATGAGCGGGAGCATGCCCACGGCCTAGCAACGGCTGGGCCCAGCGTGCTCCGAGAAAAAAAACTACCATAACACGGGTGACGCATGCCAGGAGGAAATATCCGGCCGGTGGGCACAACAGTACAACAGTGACGAGCGGAGCGGTATGGCCGGACCGGCGGTGGCCGCTGGGTAAACAACCCGCTCAGTTTCCCCGTGTCGACACCGTTATCTGGACAGCCCAGTCGGCCGTCTATCGACGCCTTTCGAGCTCTCGCCCACGCAGCGCGCCTCGCGGGAAAACGAGCCATCGTACTGATGACCTCACGTACCGGAGTCAGCAATGGCGGCTGACTTTCACAGGACGGCCAGCTGCAAACATGCTGTTATAGCCGCCGTCGTCTGTCCCTCAGCACGAGTCGATAATGTCCGCTCCGATGCGAAAATGTACCTTTACACATGTTAAATTCACTAAGAAAAAAGATAATTTTCCAATGGGGTAAATATTTCCCCGTGGTGTGCAGGGACGAAATTAAGTGAAATGGATTAAGTATATTTATTAACACGCGTCCGCTGGGAGGTAAATTTTACCCCCCCCCCTAAACTCCAGGATTTTCGTAATAGCATCAAAACGATAAAACGACGTGAAACTTTCGGTACTTCATTTGGCATCAATGCAACGTCACTTAGAAAGTTAGGAAAAATTCGGTCGAAAAGTTTGTGTAGAAAATCACGTGTTAGGGAAGTCATGTCACGCCATTTTTCGGTCAAAAAATGACAAATGTTTATCGTTCATAAAATATCGAGTTATGAGGCAAATTGCAAACAAAAACCGTCAAAAGAAAGGAAATGACATTCGCTCAAAAATAGTATCTCGTATTTGTGAAATTGTTGACCCTCAACATCAAAAATATTTTGGGGGGGAAAACGGCTGCGAAATCCAAAATTTCGAATTTGTTCGAAAAACCTCATTATATGTGATGTAACTACATATGAGCAATTGTTATACCAAATTTCGAAACAATATCTTTATTTTGTATCTTCAAATGACCCCAATAAGTGTACAATCCGACGTCACTTTTTTAAATTGCGTTGTTTGGCTTTCCTAGACTATTTACGTAAAAACAAATAACACCATTGGATTCCCGGAACAAAACTGGTTCATAAACGTATGATTATTACAAACTATTAATTTCAAAATTCCACCTTTTTTATCTGACCTTTGCCTGATTTTGGCTCAAAATGAGGTCAGATGGCAAAATGACCGTTACCATCGAGTTCTACGTCTGAAATTCATAAAACATGTGTCACACGGCTTTTATGCAACTTTTGCTCATAACGACCTTTTGTGACCCGACCTTGATATGTACTCAGTATGAAACTCAGTACCTGTACTCTAGCAGTGTCTCCCTCTAATACTTGAAAGTATTTTGGCTGAGTTTGGACTAGCTGGCAGCTGCTATTGATAGTCTGGTCTCTGCAGTTCATAAATCGAAAACACGTGGTTTTGACCTTTGACCTGACCTTGATCTGATATAAGACCTTGTTTAGAAAATTCCAAGTTAAGTTTTAATTTAGTTCTAATTAATTTTACTTTAGTTTTAAGCCGCCTTGCGCGTCCCGCTGCGAACCTTGGTTCGGGAGATAGGAGGGGGAGGATACAAATTTACCCCCCTCCCATCAGCGGGGCGCGTTCGGCTGGAGACCCCAGCAGGGCGCGGGTTAACAAAATAAATTAGCTAGCGCATTAACCCGCGCCCCGTTGGAGGGGCCAAACGCCCCCGCCCCGGGGGGGGGG
>JARFNZ010104481.1:0-12858 GCA_031763405.1 Balanus nubilus | reverse complement strand
CGCATCAGAGACAATGCAAAACAACGCAAAATTCGGTGTTTTGGTGTATCTACCCAACGCGACGGATGGATGTCGCACGTCTAGATTTATGCATTAAATAACAGTTATATCCAAGTGCTATATATCTCCCATCCATTTTTTTCCCTTCAGAAGAATCAGGTGCAGTATTTGATATGCCTATGCAATATTGAAACGTCTTTTATGTATCAATGTATCGTGCATCTTTCAAATGAAGAGGACGTGGCCCACGTACTGTTGAACATGCTCTCTGATTTTCTTACAGGAATATCTATATTAAGGTGCTAAAGCTTTATCAGCTCATGCACAACTTATCTGCTATTGTGAGGTAGATGCATGCATAAGCTTAATTATATGATGATGCATGCACCAAATCATGTCTTTTTTTACATTTTGGTTTTTGAATACATCTATAGCTTTGAATGCTGCTGAAAAATTGTTTGCATTATGCAGCATCTTTTCAAAACTTCTGAAAAGTTGAAAATGTATTTGCGGGTATCAGCGGGTAGCTGGAAGCTTACTTTGGTAAGCGGGGCGGGGCGGGTAGCCACAGGACTGAAAAAGGACACCTCTAGTCACCAAGTATATGTTTCGAAGCGCCTTGAGAGAAATACGATAGTGCCAAAATTATTGTCATTTCCTTGCTAGATTAAAAGTGATGTTGTTTCGTTTCTTCTTAGCTTTCACAGTTCTTGAGCTACAACGAAGTATATGGAGGTCGGATATTTAGTCCCTAATTTAATAACATTTGCAAATTTAAACTCACTTGACCCTGAAGATATTGACCTAGAGACACAAAAACCGCACATAATAGAGTTCTCCAACGCCAGCTTCTACACTCGAATTTCGTAATTAAAAGCTTTAAAAGCTTCCTATACGCATATGATAAGTCAAAGTCTTTCAGAATCATGTAATATCAGGCCTTTGTTGATGACCCAGGTGAAATTTGCGGTAAGGATAAAAACGAGACAAAACGGTTAGTCTTGTATGTAGCTGGCTTCTTTGGCCAACAAGCCCTGCTTAGTTGGGTGGCTTATTTGGAGCCCAGCACATGACCTAAGCTCATGACCAAATTTTTGACCAGCTAAGATCATCAAGAATGTATCTTTAGTGTGATTGATCCCTTTCATAATACTAACATACTGTATGAGAGTGTGAATGAATGGAGGTCCTGGGAAGTAGGGGGGCAGTCATTTATTAACTGGATGCAGTTGTGAATACTGACTACTTTGCCTTCTCCTATTTTGCACCTCCGAACTACCTCTGCTTTGCTTTATTCTTAGCTGGGAGTGCTGCAACTTGGAGTGCATTATGTTTTCTGGTGTAGAAAGTATAGAAAAATATTTTATTCCGATTGGTGTATTCCAGTGTGTCATATTGTCTTGTATATATTATTTTCCAAAAGCTTTTACAGTGCTATTCTAAATGGGAAATGCCTGCAATGAGGATTAGGTACCGACTTCAAGTTAGCTGCAGATATATCATCCAACTACAGCAGTATATTCTGATTTTAGTGGTGGAACATTACTTGCAGTTATTTTTTGCATTGGAATGTTTTTTTTATATAAATCATTTGCCACATTGGAATGACTCTGTGCAGGTTTTGTTAGAACTTTTGTGTTTGTTAGTCACCTGGATTGTTTTTTCTTGTGAGTTTGGTTGGTACATTTGTTCTTTGGTTGGCATTGTCAGTCTGGGTTTGAGTCATTTTGACACTCACTATTTGTTTCTTGCTGCCAGTGGCAGTGGCAGTACTAAAAATCAGATGACTTCAGGGAGTGGGTACAACATATTCACTTAGTGCGAGGCCTTTCCTCATTCATCCGCCCATTCAAAAAATAGTTGTCCTACATAAACAAAACCATAGTGACATTTCTTGGAATACCTGAATAATTGCATAGTATCATATTGCTAATACTTTTCCCTTTTTGCAGGTAGAGTCATATGAAACTGATAATTTCCAATCAAATTTATTCCTACTCTAGTGACATCCTAACAAAGTTTGGCAGTTTGCTGTATGAAAGGAATGGAAACATTGTGCTTTTTTATTTACTTACTACTGCAATCACCTCTTTTCCTGCCCCTAACTCAAAACGAATTTGGCCACTCTGGCTGGTATGCATTTTGTAGCTGTACTCTTTTGTATTGCAGGGTTTAGGTCTCCAGAGCATGATCCAGTTTGATGAATTGAATCAATTGTTATCATTAATCATATTTAATTTAATGGTATTTATATTCTTAAAGAGCTCAATATTTAAAAAGTACACCAAAGTAAAAAATACATACCAGGAAACAGCAACTTTGCCAACAATGCTGAGTGAGTGAGGGGTCTAGGGGACCCAGCGCCATAAGGGGCCATAGGGCCAGGGCTAATGTTAAAATCTGGTGAAACCCAGGGGTGCAAGAAAGGTTATTGAGCCAACTTGGGGGTGCCTGGCCCCCCAGGTGTTGATGCCCCTGTGTTCCTGCTCACTGAATCTAAAATATTACCCATGATCAAACCAACATCTCCAATTCAGTATTGAAGTTCAGTTTATAATATATTTCAACAACCCACAACCATGACAAAGTCCCAGATATATACAGTGTTAAAGGTAAAAATGTCCAAAGTATCCCCATGATACTTTAGGTCATAGTGCAAAGTATGGCAGCTGGCCCAATGGACTGGGAATGGGGAATACAAATTTGTGCATGTATGTTCACTCAGCTTTGAAACATGCACTCTCAAGTGCACCTGAAGCATACAACTCATGTCTCCTGGATTCACCAGTGAAGAGCAGCTTACCCTACTTGTGGCATTGAAAATTCAGCCAATTGAATTCACTTCCACCTCATTGGTAAATAGAATTGCTTTCACCATTAATTGACTAACTATATTCATATTCAACTTGTGCTTCTGTATTTAAGTGTACTCACCATGTTTGTATTTTCTTTTACAGACTTTAAAGTTTGAACTGAAGACTGTGGTTTATAATTGGAACAAGACTAAGAATGGGTAGGTACTGTTTGGTACCTGGGTGCAAATCTGGTGACACCAGACTTAAACAAAGTGTCACTGTTCATAGCTTGCCAAAGGATGACAGTCTTGCTCAAGTGTGGATACAAGCAACCAAAAGAGATGGAATCTTGAACATGAAAAACACTGGAGTGTGCTCCCTGCACTTCCTGCCAGATGATTTAATTCGTGATCTACAGTTTGAACTCACCAACCCAGGCAAGGATCCCCGGACAAACGACAAGAAGAAGCTCAAGGAGGATGCAGTGCCATCCCAGAACATCCCAAAACAAAAACAGAAGTAAGTCTTTTCATTGTATCACCTGCCCCTGAGCCTGTATTTAGCTGAAGAGCATGTATGGTCGGAATCACTGGTACCAATTGGGCAGATCCAGAAAGGTGGTTTGTGTTCCAACTCTAAAAAAGATCATAGAATTTGAAAATTCACCTGATTTTAATGGATTGGTGGTTGATGTAAACAAACCCTCCTTACTAAAGGTTGCTTTGGTGTTCATTTGACTTCAATTAATTTTTGTATCATAACCCAAACATTTTGCAGGAGTCGACCTACTGGAGTTCTGACTGCCAGAAAGGAGAGGCAGGCTATTATTGACGAAGCCCTGGCAGGGTCATCTACCCATCCTGTCCCACCAACAGCTTCAGATGATCAGCCAACTGCTGAACAGGCGAGGTATGGAATATGCATTTATAATACATGTAATACATGTGCTGTCCTGAGCTATTCCTGTTACATTTAATTTAACATTTACCTTAATCCCATTTTTATACAAATATGGTTATTTTGTGAATGGATGGATTTGGTAGGTAAAACCTATGCTAAGCTGAGTTTGTTGTCCACATCATGACCCCTACCATATGATTGGGCAGCTCTGGTTGGCCTGCAAAATTTAGAGTCAAAAGTCTTTGCTGCCAAAACACATTTGTCGTGCATAGAGACAGCCTGCCCTGCTCACTGATGTCATCTGACCTTCAGTGTGACTGCTGCCACCAGTCATCCCCACCACAAACCAGATAACGATTGCAAAAGTGGCATGAACCCTCACAGCTCAGCAAACTACAAAATGAGCTACATGTTTTTGCAATGTTGTATTATTGATACTGATGTTCTAAAACAATGTTCATGCAATGCATTTGCAATGTTTGCAATGTATGGGCAAGACTGTTTCCTTCTCTAACTGTAGTATGTGCCATTTTTAATGTTAGAGGAAAGCTTTAGCACTCAGTTATCTGATCAAGTTTCCATCATGTCTTTTGCTACTTGTTGTCCAATTGGAAATCTGCAGTTCTACTGTGCATTATGCCATATGCATGTGTAAGCTATCTTCACTTGAACTTGGCCTCATATGGATATATGTAATCCTACAATAGCATCTTCCTACCATGTCCAGTCCTCTTCCTGGCCATACCTGTCCTAAGCTGGCACGGCTGCGGCGAAAAGTGGCTGACCTTGAGGAGTCTCTCAAGCGTCAAACAGCTGAGCTAGAAGCAAAGGACCTGGAGGTGACAGCCCATTACCGGGCCAAACTGAAGAGCCTTTTTACTGATCAGCAGGTACCTTATCATATAATATGCATACCAGTTAGTGGGCATTTCAACCTGTTGGTGATATGTATAAGAATAAAGAATGTACATTGTCTTTCTTCTCAACATTCCACATGCACTTTCCACATGTTGGTAAGAATCACACCCTGTTCATGTCCAATATTTTGGAGAAACCATAAACCAATTCACACTCATTTCTAGTGTTATTTGTATCCTATTGTAATGTTATTATTCACCCTATTCATCTTATTCTAGTAAGTTAGAAGGCCATTTCAGTTCAAGTTTGGAACCCAAAATATCTTTGGAACTTCATGTCTTTACTCCCACAGATCGACATGCTGCTCAGCTCGACCCGACCCTGCCCGTGGGACAACGAGACGATCCACAAGGCTTTAGGACTCGCCTGTCGCGCAACCAGTACAACTTCCTGAGGGACGCAGGCATGCCACTGCCATCCTTGACGACCCTGAAGACGCGGCTGCAAAAGCTCACCATCAAGCATGGGGAGACTGGCTTTGCGACAACGATACTGGAGAACCACCTACGAGACAAGTCAGACCGTGACCGTCCCTGCGTGCTCATGTTTGATGAGATGAAGGTATGTTTTTTATGAAGCTGAATTATTTGTGTGTTGTGAAAGTTTTTTTTTACGTTTTTAGTCTGGACCTTTGAATGAATAGATTTGCGAGGCCAGAGCCTGCGGTATGCAGAGCCTGTTGCAATAGGGACAAATGCCCCACCCCAACCCCCCCCCAAAAAAAAAACTGAAATCGGCGACAATTTTCACATTTCCGGATCTAGAAGGAAATCTAAGAAACTTTATTAAAAAAGGTTTATTTTAAAACGTCTAGCAATGTGTAAGGAAGCGAAATTCGATGAGTTCCCAGAACTTTGTGAAACTTTTTAGGGTATGCCCCCTCCCCTCGCAGCGTCAGAGATCGTCGTTCTGGATCCGCCAGTGCCTCTACCGTCCGATGGGAACATTCCGGACAGCGGGCAGGATTTAGTTTGAACGTTTTACGTGCCCAATATAGCCGGACACGGCCCGCCACGCTCACTGACATCAACTGGCCTTGAGTGCGGCCGCTGCCACTGACTGCAGGCCACCCAGTCGGGAGCAAATAGCGAGCGCCGATGCAGTGTTCCAAAATTTGATGGTTAGGGTGGGAAATGACACCCAGATGTGAATAATTTCCACTCTCACTACTTATCTCGGAAGTGGATTTTTCACTCCCAAGTTAGAATTTAGATTTATTTTAAGACAAATGGGCTAAAAATGTGTATCATCAATTATAACTATACCCCATTGTTGTGCAATTTTCCACGTCCTTAGTCTTGATGCCTTTAATTTTCCACTCTGACACCCAAGACAAAATTAAATTTTGGGACACTGCGCCGAAGTGACTCGAACCCGGGCCATCACTATGGGGAAGCCCAGTGCCCTTCCTACTTATGAGTTACAGGGGTGGACAAGTTATTAGAGTGCTTAAGTTTTCCACTACTATGCAACTATTGACATGTGTATATCATTACACAATAGTAAGAAAACTTGTATTGTATACTTATAGTATAACTTATATTATAAGAATACTTCTATTGTTCAGCCTGTTTAGTATTTTTTAATCATGTTCATTTGTTTTATAAAAATAGGGTTTGTAGCTCATTAAATTCCGCAAATTCCTTATATCGCTGGTGCCTTTATTTGTGTCATAACTTAACTGCGATACCTATGATTTGTGTCCTGTCATTAAGGATGCATCGTTACAGGTTCGCGACATCGCCGACTACGACGCCACGGGCGACCAAGTCCTGGGTCCTCACAAATACCTGCAGCAGGTGATGACCCGGTCCGTCGTCGGCACCTGGAAGATGCCACTATACTTCGGTTTCGACACGGCCGTGAAGAAGGACCTGCTGGAGAAGCTGGTGGTCCAGGTCGAGGCGTCTGGCGCCCAGGTTGTCGCGATGGTGTCGGACCTCGGAGGGTCAAATCGCGGCCTTTGGACGTGCCTCGGTATCAGCCAGGACGGCACCACACACTTCATCAATCCAGCCGACAAGAGCCGGTAAGTTCGGATACCTGGCGACTTGCTTCCAGGTCTTTCCAGCACTACATAGACCGTACTTTTTCGGGAAGTTGATGGAGTTGGATGCTTCTGTACTGAGTCAGAGATGTAGTGTGAACGGCATATAGGATGTTTGAACTACTCATTGTGGCTCTCGCAATGTTTTAGAGTTTTGTAGTCAAGTGCTTCAAAATTTATAGTTTGCTGCCGAAGCGAAATCAGGGTCACGTCAAGCTGGGAATTTTGAAGCGCAAAATGAGAGAAAAAAATTATGTTAAGCCGCGGAAGTTTGCCCAAACCAAAAATCGATTGTCTCAGGTTCAGGTTTAGGTTTGGATAATGGGCTGATGTTAGACTTTCGTCTTTTCCGTGTCCACGTCTTGTTTGGTTGGAGCACTAGTGGATATCATAAATAAATGATGTCTTTGCCGTCCAGTATTGGTCCAGTTTGTTTTTTTTAATTAGTTTTTAGACGCAGCTGAGACTACGTCCTCAGGTAGTCTCAGCTGACAAATTCAGGCACTCCCAGTTTGTAGTCACCAGTTAGAAACAAATGTGTTAATGGACTTATCGTTATAGGATGTACAGCAATGGCGAACCATCTTCAATCATAGACTGATTGCAATTACCACGTATTGAATCTGTAGAAAACTAACGGATCTGTTAATGCTTGTCCATGTTGTTTATGCTCTTCCATGCTTCACGGTAATTGAACCTTGTGATTCAGCTCCTAACCGCTTCGGTCTAGCGTTATTTGTTCATGTTTTCGTACCATTGAAGCAAAAAAGAAAGGTTGACATTAATAATCTGGCGTTCTCTCACTGACGAACTGATACATTACTGTCTTACGTTAAACAGATATCATAATGACATTGGATATGATAGGTGCCCTGATCTGCTCACTGTGATCGGACAGCTAAGGTGGTGTTGAAACAAAGATGAACACTGAGTAACACTGTAGCAAAATAAGGGAAATTGCAGTGCTTGTTTGTGTGTTAAGACCGTCCTTGAGTAACAACAGCGCACGAGTAATTGGTAAGGTGAAATATTTTGGAGTGCTGTAAGTGCTCAAATGCTTATCTTTCATCGTGGTGACGTCATGTGGTAACCAGGCTGGCATGTGCACTTTTATGTCAGTACTTGTCTGACTTTTCTGTCAATCGCTCCTATACAAAATTAACAAATTGATAACATTGCAGCAACGTCTGGGTTTTCGCCGACACGCCCCACCTATACAAACTCCTCCGAAACCACCTGGTGGACGATGGCCTGCGGTTACCAGACGGAGGCCTGATCGACAGACAGCTTTTTGCCGACGTCCTGGCGATCGACTCTGGCAAGGAGTTTAAGATCCTTCCGAAGCTCGGCACGCAGTCATCTCCGGGTATGAACAAACTTTTTGAATTATGTGCTTTATACGGTTACGAGAGTTTTGTCCACGTTTAAAGGAAAAAGTTCACTTTGGAAAACTTCTGAAATCATTCGTTTATTAAACTCTTGCCAGCGGCCAGTGTAGGGGGGGGGGGGGGGGGGGGGGGGGATGTCACCGCCTTCGTTTTCCGGGAATTGTGTCCCACTGGTGAAATAAAAAAATTGCATGACAAAAGGTTGCTCAGAAGTGCTGGAAGATCGAGGTTCACAACTTTCACACTAGCGCTGCATGGTATCCGGTGTCAGAAAGGTAACGAAGATCCGAAATTAAATAACTGTGGATTTGTGGAATAGTTATTGATGAGGCCACCGTGACCGCAATCATGATCTACCATGTGAAGACACTATGATGACGCTAAACCTGCTACACACGACCAAACCTGAAAACCATTACCCCTGACAGTACATCATGACGCCGTCAGGGAACACCAGAACAAAGCAGCCGTCTTTACAGTAATCCTAACAGCCAGTGATGCAGTGGATTTATTGAGTATGAGATGATAATATGTAATGCGAGCAGAATTGATGTGCGCGACATTAGCATATTATAACTTGAGCATTGATGATTAGTGGGACTTGAGGGCGCCGCGCTGTTTGTAAAACAAGTAACAGTGTCACGACTGATTGAATCCGCCTCGGGCCCTGATGCGGAGGGTTGCGAGTTAATGGGCCTAGTGCAGGGCAGAGCTGTTAAGCGTACGATGGTTGAAGCTGGAAAAAAATGCGTGTACTATGGGATTGTGTAAGCTATGGCATTGCCGCTTGACACTACGGTAACAAAGTCGGCGCGTGCAGCCATTCCTAAGCTGCTTGGGAGCACCAGTGGCGCCAGGGGCGTACATCCGACTAAACTCGTCGTGCGCCACTTAACATGAATTTCGCTACCGTAGTCACTGCAGTCATTTCGTACCGACCTTGGAAACCGCAGTTGTGTGATGTCATACATTTTGCCTGATCAACTTATTTGGTTATCCCCCTACTGATGACCTTGACTGTGACCGCCGAATCTAGCCAACTATACTATGCATGAACATGTCTTGTTCCTCTCTCTGTCCACAGGTGGCTGGACAGGCTCGTCAGAAGGTCCGGCCGGCCGCGCAGCTCCTCAGTAGCTCCGTGGCGGCAGCCGTGGACACCTTCCTGGGTCGGCACGAGGAGGCGCGCTACCTGAGGATATTCGACAACGGCTTCGACGCCCTGAACGGACAGTGCCCCACCGACGTGAAACCGCTCCGACGCGGGATCAAGGGCAGCAGCGAGGCTCACCTCAAGGCCCTGGCTGACATGGAGGCGGCCATGAATCTGAAGCTGCAGAAGAAGCAGTCGCTGCTGCCCTTCCAAAAGGGTTTCATCGTCACCATCAGGTCGATGCGGTGACTGATGGGTGACCTGCTCCCTCGGCTCGGCCCGAACGGCTACATCCTACCCGGCCGCGTCAACCAGGACATCCTGGAGTCTTTCTTCAGCCTGGTGCGTGGCAAGGGCGGTGCCAACTTACACCCCAGTCCGAGCGAGGCTAAGTGTCGAGTGCGAAGCCTCACTTTGATGCACTCGCTGAGGCTGGGTGTGAACCCGCTGACGCTGACGGTGTCGCCCGAACTCGTGCCAGAAGGCGGTGATGCTGTGGACGACGCTCTCCTCACCGAGAACCTCGAGGAGCTTTCTGTCGAGGACCGGCAGCTCAAAGCCGACCTCGAGGAAGCCATGTCGATGGTGGAAGAAGCCAGCCGGAAGCAACCGACCACGTCGCTCTCTGCTGCCTCGCCGACGGACCCGAAGACCGGTGTCTCGGCTGAGCAGTATGCCATGGCCCACGCGGCTGACTACCTGTCGGCGAACCACCTCTCTCGCAGCCCGAGAGTTGTGGAGTCGCTGGTGGAATCGATCTGCCAGCAATCAGACTTCCCGGACGTTCGGATCGTGCGAAAGTTTATCCGCCTCCGCACGTTCTTTCGAATCAGCAACGTCAACAAAGAGCGTCGGAGCTAACAGACACAGGAAACCCGGGAGACATCAAAGAAAAAACAGTACGTCGAGCAACTGTGCTTCGCGGACGCTGGTAACCTGCGCCGTTGCACTGGCGGTCGTGACGTCTGGTCGTGACATTGTGTCGCGATGTCTGGTTCTCTGTGTTTGCCTTGGCTTGTCGCCGAACCCCGTCTCGGTTGGTGGGTAGCGGCATCTTCTGACTGCAGACGGGCTGAGGCGCTGCAGTTGTGATATTGTGTCGCGATGTCTGGTTCTCTATGTTTGCCTTGGCTTGTCGCCGAACCCCGTCTCGGTTGGTGGGTAGCGACATCTTCTGACTGCAGACGGGCTGAGGCGCTGCAGTTGTGATATTGTGTCGCGATGTCTGGTTCTGTGTGTTTGCCTTGGCTTGTCGCTGAACCCCGTCTCAGCATCATCGTCGTCTTACTAGAATAACAATATCGTATGACATCTGTTTGTTATTTATTTTATTAATTGTGATTTCCTGTCATTCTCAGCTGGAGGAGATAAACAGCGGTGTATAGGTATCAGCCTGTTTCGTAATTGTTTTTCTTAGGAGTCCGATTCCATAACATTTTCTTATAACGCTTTGATGAGTGTGACTCCCGATGACCTCATATTGCAAGATACATGAAAGCAAACACCTTCATTGTGATTCTGAGGTGAAACCACCTTTTTTCTACCACAAGTGACAATTCGAAATTCCACTGTGACCTGGCCTGACCGTGGCCTGAAATCTTAAATTTGTCCCTAAAATAGCCCAAATACACGGAAAGAAGTCATGTGCTTGCTTGCATTTGCATAAAACAACTAGCTTGCAAAAGTAGACCGAGTACATGTGTATTGTGACGCATAATTATCCCATATTGTCATTTCATTTCAATGCTATGACCTGATTTTGACATTGACCTGTGGTTAGTATATGACTTATACTACACATTACCCTCACACCACATTGGGGGCTTAGCAGTTCCTACTTCGGTGGAGTTTAAAACCCAGAGCTGTTTAAATTGTGTGGCTGGAGGCTGGAGCGGGGCGCTTTCCCCCTCCCTCCTCCCCGCGTAACTTCCGAACAACGTTCCGATGAGGAAACGTAAGCCGTGATCGGAAGGTTCCGAGACAAATCTAAATAAATACAATTTATCTTTATTTAGATTTGTCTCGTTGGAACCTTCCGAAAATGTCTGCCGGCCAGGAGTGTCGCCACAAAATTTTGAGCGAGTGGCCAACCAGAGATATGGAGAGGCCAGCGAAGGGTCTGGGAGGGGGTGGGGGCAGTGCCGTGGAGCTAATGTTAAAATTATACGAAACCTGGGTCTCGGGTGCCGGGCAGAGGCGTGCCAGGGAGCTGCAAATGGTGCTCCTGCACCCGGCAGATTTTGTCAGGCCCCTGTGCCCCAAAGCCCTCTCACACAATACAAGGACCAGCTTGCAAGGCTGTCAGAGAGCCATATGATAATTGGAGGAAGAGTCCTTTCAAGGGCCCTCTCAGGCCTTAAATTGTCCCTCTCAGGCCTGTCACCACCCCCTCCCCCCACGCTGTGGCTCAAGTTTCCTGCTGCAGACAATGCTAATGCCAGTAATGGGTGGAGCCTTATCGAATTATGTCTAAAAAAACACTGCCAACTTTCTTTATTCATATGTCACACCGTCACACACATGTCATATGTCACACACATCCATATGTCATACCATCGGTCACACGCGCGTAAGTCAAACTCAACCGACGGGAGCTCCAAAGTCCAAACTATGTATCCCGCATTGACTCATTGCATTTGAGGTGATAACTGTACTACAGCTGTATGGCAAGGCAGTACAGCTGTACAGTGATCGGCTTACATGATGTTGGGAACAGCCTCGCCCTCGAAGTTGACGACCCCTTATGTATATATCAACCGCGGATCTATATAGGAAAAGCATTGCCGAACATGATACATTGCATTTTGTATGTGTATTGCACGTAGAAGTATTTTAATTCGAATATCTAAAACTCGTCGATTCCCATAGCTTCAACATGTAAATACCCTCGGGCGTCCTCGTGGTGACGTCACCGTGGGAGTTGCCAGACCTGGTAGGAACTAAACTCCGACCCCCCGAGTATTTCTTCGAAACACGTCGAACCTCGTGACTTATTTTCATATCTCCGGGTTTTCATACAATAAGAGACAGATGGAGAATACACTTACCAGCACACACAATCGCTTGAAAGGGAAATAATTGCATTATTATTACATTTGATTAGCTACCGTACCTCAAAATTATCTCACCTCTCAAAAGTCTTAGATATTTATTCACGATTGTTGCCATTTGGTACTCGTCTAGAGACTTTTGCGTGTGTAATATTTAAATAAAGATTAACTATTTTGAAATAACATTTGATAGATTAATCAAGGATTAAAAGATAAACAAAAGTTAAAGAGAGAAAACAAATATTTTGTGATATGCGATGCGATCGCCAAAGTTATGGATTCAAGAATTTGAGAAACGCGTGATTAGAGAAGGGCATGAGAACATAGTGCTGGACAAACCAGTACATTTTACAGGTACTTACAATTTTCATGTTCAGATTCTAGCTTTCTTTTAAAGCAGAATCAGGTAAAATTTTAACAGGACACATCATAAATATGAAGCTATAAGATCCACACTGACATATACTTTAGCTGACATTCTTAAAACCCTTACATTCCCTTTAAAGGGAATGTATGACCTTCGGCGATGAAAGAGAACCATGGATAACTGGTGTTTTCTGAACACGCATGATGTTGAAACATCACTTGCAGTGGTTTTTTGCTTCAT
>JARFNZ010104370.1:0-12859 GCA_031763405.1 Balanus nubilus | reverse complement strand
TATATATAAGGATGTCTGTAGACTGCACCACCTATACAGTGTGCGTTCTGTCTACACGTGCAAGTGCATGCAATGACGGAACCCTACTTATGAGGATTCCCCTGAATATTCTTGGATATATTTAAGTCGGAACTCGGTTCGAAACAACTGCCATTCACAACCTAGACGTATAAGCAAAAGGTGCGGCAGAACGAAAAGAGCTCATATCTATATATGCAGTGATATTTTGATTTCCGTTCCTGTAATAGAGGGTTGAGCCGAGCCAACAATGTGAGCAGGAAATTACGATCAGTGCGAGATATACATAGCATACTGGAAGGTATGCTGTCCCGCAACACACGGTGAAGGAGCGATGCTGTTCCGCAATACACGTTATAGCGCAGCGGTTGTTACGCACTTCAGCCTACAGTTGTGCGTGTGTTTAAATGTTTTTGGTAGACATATCGTACAGAACAGCATGGTGGTCAGCATCATGGGTGTGGGTAAGAGCCTTTCTGACGGCTGTGCAGGTGGCATGTCCCCTCTCCATACTGCAGCCTGAGTTAACAGCTTCAAAGCCATGCGGTGCAGCCCCAGTCGTTTACTACAATGCCAACTAGGGATAGACACGTAGTCAGGCCGGTGGACTGCACAGGCCGGTGCCTGTGAGTGTGCACCCCTGAGATCCCTGTGCAGGTGCACCCTCTGACCTCTTGGTCGGGACTCGGTGCAACCCCAATAATACCTTCACAGTCGAGTAAAAACAGCTGTCCACAAGAACTTTGGAACGTTGTATGAACAATCCATTAGGTGGGACACTTATAAGGACACCAATCTTCGGATAAAACATGTTTTACATTCTACAAATTTAGAATGGTAATTCTACGCTTATTTTTGTGCCAATATGCACCCAGGGGTGTCGATTTTCTAAAACGGTTGGTGGGGCAGAAGCCCCCGGGAAAGCAACTATTGCTAACACAGCTAAGCAAGCACGTTTCCGATTCATCACTGTTTCAAGTACATATATTCTGACTTGACCTTAAACGCTTTCGGCATTTCTTTAGTTTCGAATGTTGCCAGCACGCAAACGTAAAACACTATTTGTGAACAACGTCACGCAAACGTAAACGTAAATGTGTGTGACAATTTGGTTAACTTATTAATACCTACTAACAGTTATGCTAGATTATGATTAAAATCAAAATATAAAGAATTAAGAAAATGTTAACAATGCATCGTAAAAATTGAAGAATAAAATAAAAAAAGATACTAAATAAATAAACGGGCGTATTTAGGGATAGGTATTGATATAAGTTCATCTTTCTTGACGATGTCCTTTTTTCGGAATAATATTTTCTCCTTAATTGAATGTGACGATAGGTGGAACTCCGGTAACGTTTTTTTTAATCAGAAAAAAATCTAATAGGTAACCAATCTTCAATATTCAATCTTCATTTAGCATAGCATAATACATATTCAATCTTCATCTAGCATAATACATCTTCGTTAGGCATATCAAGAAGGCTGAGCTGAGAAGAATTGAAAAGAAGTGAACCTAGAATTGTTGAAAATGGCTAGATTTGTGCGAACTGTAACAACCTACACGATTTCTTTACGACCCAACAGGAGATTTAGGTGAGAGATGTTTGAAGCCATGTAATTTCATCACTGCAATTCCCTTGTAGATAACGGACCGAACGTGCGCGGTTGACGTAGTTCACCTTTTGTCCGTCAGATGGCAGCAGAGCGGGCCTTGCTGCAGTCGGAGCGGGCCGAGCTCGAGGGCGAGGTGGTCGTGCTGCGCGAGGAGCTGCTGCGCATGGAGCAGGACAAGATGGTGGCCTCCTCCGAGCGGATCACCCTGCAGGAGACGCTCACCGCCACCGAGCAGGAGAGAAACAAGGTAGGTCAGGCGCCAGGTCAGGTGCTGCAGCCTCGTACCAACTGTGAACCGAAGAAAATCACCTCTCATTGCAAATGAGCATTATATGTGCACAACAATCTATAGTATTTCTATTGGCTAATTCCTAACCCTATGTGATCCGCACCTGCAATGTGCATGTGATCTCTCTGTCCTTCCTTTGTCTCTTCTGACGCCTGATTTAACAATAAATTTAGTCCGAACCTTTTTACTGGACGGATTTGCGAAACCAGAACTCGCGCTAAGCAGAGCTTGTTTCTCATGTTCTGACCTATACCGACGGAGTGGGAAATTCCGGGTAACCGGCAGAATTTTGTTCGAGAGTTTAACGTGCCCACAGAGCCGGACACAGTCCGCCCCACTCACTGACTTCAACTGGCCTTGTGTGCGGCCGCTGCCACCGACCGCAGGCCATCCCCGTCAGTAGTAAATATCGAGCGCCGAAGCGTCTCGAACCCGGGCCCTCACTACCGGGAATCCGGCGCTCTACCATCTGTGCTACTGGGCGGACAGAATGGCTCTGTCGACCTGAGTATGACCCTCCTGATCCTCCTGTGTGAGTGTGGGGGGGGGGGGGGAATTGCGTCGTGTATGCCTCAATCTGGCTGCCTGTGACCCCGCCGGCTTGTGTGCCCCTTCCTGACTTGGTGCCCCTCATTACCTATGTATATGTAACCCAGTTGATGTGCTTATTACCTGCCTATCCCCCTGCTGACCTGAATGTCCCCCTGCTAACCTGCCTGCCCCCTGCTGACCTGCCTGTTCTCTACTGACCTGCCTGTCCTTTTGCTGACCTGCCTGACCCCTTGCTGACCTGCCTATCCCCCTGTTGACCTGCCTGTCCCCCTGCTGACCTATGCCCCCTCCGTCAGCTCGATGACCGTCTGTCGGAGCTGCTAGCCGACCAGTCGGAGCTGGAGAGCCGCCTCTCGTCTCTGGAGCGGCAGCGGGCTGGACTCCAGGAGGAGCTGGCCCGCGTCAAACAAGACCACGAGAGGTCGGCCACAGAGGCGGGCCGCGTCACTCGACAGAGGGAGGCACTCGCCCGCACCGCCGGAGAACTGGAGGTCAGACGCGCGCAGAGCCGATACAGCTGGCGTTATGAGCACATTTAGACGTCATAGGCTAACGGTGATTTAGCCGCTTGAGGGAATGAGAGATTCGTTATTTGAAAAAAAGATGCGTAGTCTTGGAGTGTTGGCAAGTGAATTGAACTTAAATGTAATGATAAACATAGAACCAAAAGAACCTTACGTAAGAGCCGATGTTCGCTTACTCATCAGCAATTTCGGTTATCATGAATTGTGCATGATTCAACGATAATTTACGTTGAATTTTACATGATGCTACGATAATTGCGTTAATTCACCTCTTTGCAATATGAATTAACGGTCAGTTGCAATTAATTGCAGGCCCGGCACTCGGCGCTGCAGAAGGAGCACAGCAGTCTGAGGGAAGTACTGGCCGCCATCCGAGCCGAGAAACAGCACGCCGAGGTCAGCCCACAGTCTGCTGTTGACTGACTGTTGACGAAGTGTCGGGACAATATTTAAAAGTGTTGGTTTCAATTCGTTGCGGGTCGCTTACCCTGCCTTGCGGTCTGGTGAGCTCAGTTGCAGGTCTGATGAGACCCGTTATGGACTGCTCTGTTATCCCCAGGTCTGGTCTGGACCCAAGGTCCGGTCTGGTCTGCTCTGGTCTGGTCTAGCATGGCCTGTAGCCCCTGTTCAGCCAGTAGCCCGGATCTGGTCTGGCGGGTTCAGATGTAGCTGTATGAGACCCGCTCTGGTCTAGTCTGTGACCTCGGGTCTGTTTTGGTCTGTCCTGTGTCATGTGTTCTGGCCTGGTTTGGTCTGATATGGTCTGGTCTGTGGCCCCGAGTCTGGTCTGGTCTGGTCTTTTCTGGTGCAGATGCAGCTGTATGAGACCTGGTGCGCCCTGGGTCTGGTCTGGTTTGGTCTGGTCTGTGACGGTGGGTCTGGTCTGTGACGGTGGGTCTGGTCTGTGACGGCGGGTCTGGTCTGGCGGGTGCAGATGCAGCTGTATGAGACCCGGTGTGCCCTGGAGTCGGCCGAGGCGTCCCGCCAGCAGCTGGAGGATGACAACAAACAGCTGACCGTTAAACGGGAGGACGTCCAGCACCGACTGAACACCTGCCGGCGCGACATGGAACACCAAGTCGGTCAGTCACCGGCCGTCACGCTCACTCGCCGACTGGAGCCGCATCACCAGCGCAATGGTGGTGCCCTAGTTAATTTGAGAACCAATTATGTTATTTGTCTAGCAGCTAAAGGAAAATGGGTTCAATTATTCAGCCCCGTGGTATGCGTTATACATTTTGGTGAAGTTAAGTTACAGTGATGTCAAGCATAAACTGCGAAAATGAAGACGGTGTAGCATGAAGATAGGTATAATGAATGCTCAAGCAATGTCAATCCTACATTTACTCGAAATTTGTGATTTTATCCTCAAAGTAATGTTAAACATAAACTGCGAAAATGAAGACGGTGTAGCATAAAGGTAGGTAAAATAAATGCTCATGCAATGTCAATCCTACATTTACTCTAAATTTGTGATTTTATCTTTGAACTGCAGAATACTAATGACTACGGTTTGCAACTGTTCAGATCACCGATATTGACTACCTTTTTGCGAATTTACCGACATATTTAAAAAGGTTCTTACATTTGAACTGCACGTGGAAACCTGACGTATCAATATTCCCCTGTATCAAATTTAGCGCGACTTAAACAATTTGCAGACTAATCGGATCGTTGGGCCACGTTGCACCTATTCGGTATTTATTATTTTTCTGCTTAGTGTAACGTTAACGCTTATTTGCTTTTAATGGTATCGCGTGGTGTTCGCAAATCTCACGAGTTTCTCTCTCCAGAACATATCAATCTGTGCGTGTTGCCGGTTGCGGCCGATCAGTGTTAAGGCCGCTACGGTCCACTCTCCGTCAATCGGACTTAACGGCTCTGCCCACCTTTCCTGCTGGACACCTGCCTCTCCGCCTCCGATGGAAACACGGCTTAATGCCGAGCACAGAGAGCG
This sequence comes from Balanus nubilus, assembly GCA_031763405.1. NCBI lineage: Eukaryota > Metazoa > Arthropoda > Thecostraca > Balanomorpha > Balanidae > Balanus > Balanus nubilus. Next base: position 7,902 of record JARFNZ010104370.1, on the reverse strand, counting down.
CCTGTCTGCTCTCGTCAGCGCTCTGAGAGCCTTTAACGGCGTGTCGGTGTGCATCCCCCTGCTGGCCCAGCCTGTGACCAACCTCTGCTCCTGCTCCTGCCACCGACGCCGCCATCATCCCCGGCCGCAGACGGGCTCTGAGGAACGTCCCTCTTCGTCCGAGTCAACTTTTCCCTACCTCTCAGCTTCTCTCTCGTCACATCCTTCACCCCTTCTTTCGTCGCAATATTCATCTCCTTCTTTGTCGCATCCTTCGCTTTCTCTCCCGTCGCATCTTTCACCTCCTCTTTCCTCACAACAATCATCTCTTTCCTCACACCAATCACCTCTTCCCCCACACCAATCACCTCCTCTTTCGTCACACCAATCAGCTCCTGTTTCGTCATTTCTCTCGCTTCACCCTTGTTCGTCCTCTCCCTCTTTCACCGTCTCTCACTCTTTCTCTTCCACGTCCTCTGCCGCCTTCGCTCACCCTCCCGACCCCAGTCTATCCTTCAATCCGCCGCTCTGCTCCACCATCCACCCGTGGCTGTACGCCAGCACCGCGCCGCGGTCCGCCTCAGCTGCGCCACAATTGTCTGCAGAGAGCCTGCGCGGCAGCTGCACCGAGTTCCAGCGCCGCGCGGACACTGCACGAGCTGAACAGGTGCGGGTGGTCACCGAACTGAAGCAGGTTCACGAAGAGGAGGTCAGCCGACTGCAGAAGGAGCGGGTAAGTGAGGCATAGAGGGAGGAAGGGACGGGTGAGTGAGACACAAAGGGAGGGAGGGAAGGGATAGTGATACACAGGCGGAGGAAGGGACAGGTGTGTGAGACACAGGAGAGGAAGGGACGGGTGTGTGAGACACAGGCGGAGGAAAGGACGGGTGAGTGAGACACAGGGGAGGAAGGGACGGGTGAGTGAGACACAGGGGAGGAAGGGACGGGTGAGTGAGACACAGTGGAGGAAGGGAAGGATGTGTGAGACACAGGCGGAGGAAAGGACGGGTGAGTGAGACAAAGGGGAGGAAGGGACGGGTGAGTGAGACACAGTAGAGGAAGGGACGGGTGAGTGAGACACAGTGGAGGAAGGGAAGGGTGTGTGAGACACAGTGGAGGAAAGGAAGGGTGTGTGAGACACAGGCGAAGGAAGGGACGGGTGAGTGAGACACAGGCGGAGGAAGGGACGGGTGTGTGAGACACAGGGGAGGAAAGGACGGTTGAGTGAGACACAGGGGAGGGAGGGACGGATGAGTGAGACACAGGGGGAGGAAGGGAGGACGGTTAAGTGAGACACAGGGGAGGAAGGGACGGGTGTGTGAGACACAGGGGAGGAAGGGACGGGTGAGTGAGACACAGGGGGAGGCAGGGACGGGTGAGTGAGACACAGATGGAGGAATGGACGGGCTAGTGAGACACAGGGAGAGGAAGGGACGGGTGAGTGAGACACAGGGGGAGGGAGGGATGGGATAGTGAGACACAGACGGAGGAGGGACGGGTGAATGAGACACAGGGAGAGGGAGGGACGGGTAATTGAGACACAAGGGAGGAAGGGACGGGCGTGTGAGACACAAGTGGAGGCAGGGACGGGGGAGTGAGACACAGGGGGAGGAAGGGAGGACGGGTAAGTGAGACACAGGGGAGGAAGGGACGGGTGAGTAAGGCACAGGGGGAGGCAGGGACGGGGGAGTAGGTGTTTGCATCCGCACGGCACCGTGGGTGGCCAGAGCGCATTGAGCGGTGCGCATTCGGCTGTGGCATCAGTATTAGGTATAGGTGAATTAGAAGGCTGCGAACAAATATCATTTTCGAGTACGTTCGAGCATTGTGATTTAACGGAAACTAAACAGTGCTGCTACATGAAACGTTCATCACGCTGAAGGCAGCAGCTGACTTGAGCGGCTGGAAGGAGGCGCTGTCCGCTGATACCCTCCCTCCGACACGGTCTGTTTGACCAGTCCTGCTCTGTCTGGCCCGGCCGCCCTGCAGGAGGAGTCGGTACAGCAGCTGGAGGTGCGGCTGCAGAAGTCGGTGCAGGTGCTGTCCGTGGAGCAGGACGACCTCCTGTCGCAGAAGGAGCAGCAGATCCAGGGCCTGTATCGCGAGCTGGACAAGTCGGCCCGCGACACAGAGAGCCAACTGCTGTCGGCCGAGGTCACTAAGCAGCAGGCGCTGACGCTCGGTAAGCCAAGCAGCAGGCGCTGACGCTGGGTAGGAAGGCTGATGTCACAAAACAGCGTGCGTTCCACAGTGATACTGTCATAAGGTCATTCCGTCTATATCACATGCCAACTCGTCACACCATCCGTGTCATGTGTCTGGCCGTCACTCCGTCCGGTTACCAGGTCACACCCTGACCCCGTGTCCGTCGTCCTTGTTCTGCAGCCCAGCAGGAGCAAGCTGCCGTGAAGGACCGCCATCAGCAGATCCAACAGGACTTGGAACAGGCGCGTGCGGAGCTGGAGCGCGTTAGAGCCGAGGCAGCCTCCCAGGCAGAGCTGGCACGTACCGCCGCCGGCGCTCTGCACACCGAGGTGGCCAGGCTCAAACAGCAGCTCGAGACCAAAACGTAAGTGGGGAGCTTGATCGTAGCGGCTGGATACTAAAGCGGTATTAAAATGTGGTCACTATGTAGCACTAGTAGCAAAAGCTTGAAGTAATGGTGTGTCGCGTAGCTTGAGGCCGAGAGCTGCGTCTGGGCGTGACACTTATAATTCTGTCCCTAGATGGCACTAGTAGTGGACGCCTGGAGTTATATGCTGCGCCGCATAGCCTGAAATCGAGACACCCGCACTGCATAAAGGAGGGCGGCGGAATGGTGCATCTCACTATGGAAAAAGAGTGAAGGTGGCCGCACACTGGGCCATTCGATCGCGATATCGCCACGATTTTCTCCTCTTCAAGATTGTATCATGTCGTTGTCGTAACGCAACACCGGACCAATTGAAGTGCGCTTTGAGACGCGACTTGTGTTATTCGGCCTCGCACGGGCGATATTGCGGATCGAATGGGTAGGTGCTGCCGGCTGGCCACACAGAACCATTAGGTGATATCGTCACAACTTCCCCGTGATATCTCCTGTGCGACGGCCAAATCAGGGCGAATCGTGTCTCTGAACGCAATCAATTTGGTCCGGAGTTACGGTACAACAACGGGATGATACAATTTGTTTAAAGAGTGGTCACATTGCTATGATGTAGCCGCGAGAAAATCGCGGCGATATCGCGACCAAATGGCCAAGTGTATGACAGACTTAACCGTACATTTGTCATTGAGAATCACTGAACCATGTTCATGGGCCTGCGGATTGCTGAGGTTCGGAGGCTGGCAACTGTAGGAATAACGAAAAGTAGGGATGGGTTGAAGAGTGTGATGTCACACGGCTGAGGTTCTGAGGTGTCTGAGAGGTTCACACGATAGAGGAGTGTCTGAGGTTTATTGTGGTTCTTGCGGTCGGCACAAATCAACCACTGGGTAAATGACACGTTACGTGGCGCACTGCGACGTTCACTGTTCATTAAACGCCTCCCTGTGACGACGCAGAGGAGAAGGGGCGGGGCTTAGAATCTGCTGGAAACCGACGAACTCCAGACGACCGTGAACAGGGCGCTGGTTTGTGCAACTCAGGTCGTCGTCCTGGCGCTGGTGAATGGGCGTAGAATGCGGATATCTGGTTTTAATAGCAACGTTTGGTCAATGTCAGCGTCTTTAATGGCGCGTACGTTATGTGACTTGCGAGGAAGTACCTACTTCAATATATGTACCGTCTTTTGGTACCTTCAGGTACTTACATATTTATATTTTACGGTAGCAGTAGTCGGGCGAAGTCTGCGATTTATCACACTGATAATGTCTCACCCTGTCGCTGTCCAGCTCTACCCACGAGAAGGAGGTGGCCTCGCTCTCGGCTCAGATCCTTGAGGCGCAGCGGCAGCGGGACCAGGCGGACGCGGCACTGGCCCAGCTCAAGGTCAAGCTCAAGGTCACTGAGGAACACCGTGACCGACTGGAGAGGGAACTGACCGAGACGACACGAGCACTCAAAGATGGTAGGTGGCAGACTGTGGCAGCCGCTGTTCAGAGGCTGCTGGAGCGAAAACATAGATAAATTGTGTTGATTTCTTATACTACATTTTGCATACTTACTTGTTAGGAGTTCCTTGAATTTGTTTATGTAAACGCAGTACAAATTTTATTCGCTTTTAAACAGGAATTCCGACGCTGGAGGTATCCTTTGTTTTGTCAGCTCAGTGCAACTATGGTGTAAATATCGACAGATCGATTAGGCACAAATGCATACCTACTTGAATACTCGAATACTCGCTAGGTGTCCGTCATTTAGCACCAATGTTCCAAGATAGCACCAGTGCCAATGTCTCTTCTCTGCCCTAATACTGCTCGTCGTCACCTATCAGCGGAGGCGCGGGCTGAGACCGTCAGTCGCTCGCTGGCCGACACCAAACGCGAGCTGCAGGAAGCTGAGCACGAGCGGGCCACACTTGAGGAGAGCAATGGCGAGCTGCGCGACAAGGTCAAACGCCTCGAAGGCGAGAAGGGAGAGGCCAGACGCGCCCTCGAGGAGTCCGGCCACAAGATCAACTGTGAGTGTCGCCGCCTACTATAGGGAAATGCTGTGATAAATGCTAGCTTTGTTTTGAAGTTGTTGCATTTTGTGAATGCATTTCACGTCGCATCGAAATGTACCAACAATTCACAGAGTTTCCGTTCATTCACCCGAAGGGTTGAAGTTTGTTGATTGCAGATGATCTGCTCATCTTGTTGTCCAATACCTACAAACACGCAGTTTGTATGTTGATCATTGTGTTGGCATACGACTATGCACATCTTGTTTTCGTGACATCCTCTCGTTCCCACTGCACAGCGTTGGAGTCGATCCGCGAGTCGGCTGCCAAGGAATGCCAGGACCTGCGCGCGCAACTGAGAGACCTGGAGCGCAGCCGGCTGGACTCGAGTCGCGAGGCTGCCGAGCTGCGCCGCCAGCTGGAGCAGCTGCAGCTACAGACCCGTGAGCGGCTGTCGCAGCTGACGGAGCTTCAGCAGCGGCTCAGCCGCGAACAGGAGGCCGGCGACAACAGCAAACGCGACCTGGTCACCGTCCGACAGCAGGTCAGCCGGACAGGGATGGGACGCCGTGAGGCTGTGATGCACAGCCCCATCACCTATCCAACATAGGGGATGCCGACATGGGTGATTCTTACCGTGCCAGAACCATCCCAGAGTTCGAAAATGCTGAGAGACGCATCACCGATCATTAGCTTTTGATTCCGATGACTTGCTGGCACTGGGCTGTGCTGTGTCGCAAAATGCTTTTAAGTATGCTGTCATTGATGTCAATTGTTTAGTAGCTTGTTGCTCCCTGCATGTACCTAGTCGGATCTGTGCTCTTCGATGTGATCTCACCTGGCCTGATACAGCTTCGATTTCACAACATACACGACCTACCATGACCTGATCACGTGTCCCACAGGCTCTGGAGCTGGAGACTGCCCGCGACTCGCTGCAAAAGGCCCTGGCCGACGCCGAGCGTCGTCTGACCGAGGCGCAAGAGAAGTCCCGCTGGCGCGAGCGGGACCTCACCGCAGCCCTGGACGAGAGCAAGACCTCCAACAAGACCCTGGAGGAAGACAAGAAGAACCTCGAGATCCGCCTGGGCGCCGTCACACAGGACGCCAATGACATGCGGGTAAATGGGCTAGGGGTCACGGACATGGTGATCGGTCACGGATGGGGTCACGGACATTGTGAGACGTCACATCATGGAGTGCGCTGACAGTGGTTTTCACCTTCAAAGTTCGTGTCACATGTGCAGTCCTGATGACATAGATCGTTATTACAAGGTTCTGGGAACTAGCATTGCAAGCAACAAGGCTTCACCAGTTTTCGCCTCACCTGACCTTTGTAATCTGCGAATTGTTGAAGTTGTCGTGGCCACTGGCCAGAGGGCCGTCCTTGTGGGGTTCTGGCCTGATCTGTTCACAGCTGAAGCTGGTGTCATCCGGGGGCGGGGACAGTGTAAAGACCTGACCTGACCTGACCTGACCTGTACACAGCTGAATCCGGTGTTGTCTGAGGGCCGTATGGAGGTCTGACCTGACATGACCTGTACACAGCTGAAGATGGTATCGTCCGAGGGTCGTGTGGAGGCCCTGGAGGCTCAGCTGGGTCGGCTGGACGCCGGCCGCCGCCAGGTCGAACGTCGCCTGGCCGACACGTACACCACGCTGCGCCGGGTCACCGGCCTGCGGCTGGACGGCGGCGGGGTCGGCGAGGCCCCCTGGAGACCGTCCACGGCCGCCTCCAGCCCCACCGGCCGCCGCGCGACCGGCAAAGGTGAGACACAGCACAGCGGACACCACCACCAGTCCTACGTTCAGCCGCACCCTGCAAACGTGATGGGTTTTATTTTTTCTTCTTTGTGTTGAATGCAACCCTGTTTAGTGCAACATCGCATCTATCCTTCTTCTGTCGAGTATGTCTTAAGATGAATCACCTCTCAAATAGGCCGTTTATATGTTCACTGCTCTTTTTTTAAGAAATGTGCATTTTTTTTGCCAAGGGCGTAGGGGTGCACGCTCTTCACTTACCTATTCGTCTAGACTCACCTCACCGCCAGCATCACCTGCACCTTGCGCACAGCAGCCGCCACCTTGCAGGTGGCTGATGGCACTTGGCACCCCGACACCGATACAATCACCACGCCGTGGTACGTTGTGACGGAGATGGAGAGACTGGCCGCGGCTTTAGAGAACGGCGCCGGCTCCAAATACGCCTCGCCTTGCGGCTCGTGTGAGTTGGGGACTCGGAGGAAAAATCACGATACAAAAAGTTAGCGGGGTCGCAACAAGTAGTAGGTATGTCGGTGTCTAGCTTGCACCTTTACTGTCAATAGGACTTGGTTGCACGTATCGTACTGTGTGCATCTGCTGACATGGAAGCTGTGCGATTATTTTTATCTGCTCAGGCGTTGCTTCATTCATTTTAATCCCACTTCCCTTATTAGTCTCGGGTTCGATCATATAAGGTGGGCACTGTAGCTGACCAAACGGGATGACTTGGTATCGACACCGTCTTCGAGGCCGAACATTTATCAAAATTGGTGGCAGCGGTGGGATTCGAACTCCTTTGACTGGTACGACTGGAACCGACTGTGGCCTGTGTCTGACCTCCTGTGACCTGTGTCTGAACTCCGGCTCAGGTGTTGAGTTCGAGCCGCTGCTGACCGCCGAGCGCGCCACCTCCCTGGACCGTGGCTTGGACGAGGTGGCGGCCGACGCAGCCGACGCGGCCGCGGCAGCCGGCGTGCCGCTCGGACCAGGCGGACGCTCAGCGCGCGCCGTCGACGTGGACCCGGAGTTCGTGCGCATGGGTCTGCGCGATCTGATGCAGCAGGTGGCCCGCGTCGAAAGACAGAGAGTGAGTAAACAGGTGCTAGGTGAGACCGGTGGGAAGAGACGGAAAGTGTGCAGGCTGTGTGGTGTGTATACGGTAGTGGTCTCAATCGGTTACCAAAAATGCTGGTAACATATACATTTTGCTGACCGATTTGGCAATAGTTAGTGGAGCTGCGGAATTCTAGGACACTTTTTTAGGAATTGAAATTTCCATCATTTTTTTATATGGAATTTACCCAGCGAATTTCCAACAAATTTCTATCAATTAATGTAACTGCTTATACCAACATGCAAGGCATTGCTCCAAACAATAAGCGGGGTTCAAGTAAGTGGTGTGTAATATCTTGGAAAATCGGTCAAATATATTAGTCATGTTTACCCTAAAGCAAATATGGTTATACTATGGACAATCAGAATGCTTCCCTTTCAGTATTTCCTCGGTATCGATCGGCATTTCCCTAGAAAATAACATCCATAGTATACATGCACTGGTTGGGGGGGGGGGGGGGGG
>JARFNZ010104369.1:0-21575 GCA_031763405.1 Balanus nubilus | reverse complement strand
GACAGACAGACAGACAGACAGACAGACAGACAGACAGACAGACAGACAGACAGACAGACAGACAGACAGACAGACAGCGACCACGAGCCACCGGCGCCAGTGTCGGCCGGCCTTCCCACAGTGCACCGACCGCAACACATCTTAGTAAAAAAAAACAATAACCCGGCCAGCTGAACCAGCCCGGCCGGCACGGCGGCTGGCGATTCAGCGACAGTGACAGAAGAAGATTTTTGGATGGGGATTCGTGCTTTCTAGTACACCAACCGCAGGTTCCTATATTGCAGCCAGGACCGACCTGCTAGCTATCGAGCAAGGCGTCTGATTCTTGATTCTATTATTGATCTCGGAGCTAAATATAAGAAAAATCGTTTGCAAGCTGTAACAATATAAAAATCCGGCACTACGATTACTACGACTGATTACTGATTGATTGATGATCACGGTTACAGTTCAGGTCTGGCTCGCAGTTCAGCCGTGACAACTGTGGTAATACAAATGCTAAAAAATCACGACAATATATCGTCTATGGATCTTATCAAGCCAAAGATGTAGCACAAGATAAACTGAAAGGACGCGTGGTCCAGACGAGGAAGTAGGTCTGGAGACTATAAATTACATACTACCATGACCTGAAATAATTATGACTGCAGGTACCAACTACTGAAATGCATTACGAGAACAATGTCCCTCATTCTCAACGCAACGGACTTCACTGTATATTGTATAACTTATTCAATGCCATTACAGAGTTCAGCAGCATCACTGGTTACGTGAACAAAATTGATTAGCATTAGTGAATTGCATGCCAAACCTTTTCGTTAGAGCAAACGTGTTGCTCCTTCGTCACAATTCCGAAGCACAGACCATCATGCCATTCTATTTTTCAATTCCTTTATACACACAAATCCTTCGTACCTAACCCTTCATATGTAACCGGATTTGGCATTACATCAAATAATCTGCTAGTGATCTTCAAAACACAACGCTGGCACCGAAAGAAAAAACGAAGCCACTTTCATGGTTACATTCAACGTCATGACATTTACAGTGTACTAACATTATGCTGCATTGTAAATCAAACCAGTGTTATCATTCAGGCTCAGACCATATTTGGAAGTTAGCCAACGGACTTTCAGGTGCGTTTTTGACAAACGCGCCAGCTCAGTAAAACACAAGCTTCCTCATTGTTCCGCCAAGACCACCGCCATTGTCATAATGGCGTAACGTTTCAGTATAGGTTTCCAAAGTAATCCCAAGGCACCAAAATGCTGCGCTTTCGCTAACACGATTGAAGGTAACCGAACCACGGTCATATTCAAGGTAAACACATTACGCAATAACACAAGTTGCCGGCCAACAAAAGCTATGGACAAATGTAACAATTAACAAAGTAAGCTTCAAAGGCAGCGAAAATATATTAGAGGAAAAGGAACGAAAAACAACTGCGGATATAGAAGGTCTAAAATTGATGAAAGCAGCTCATTCAGAAAAATGTTGTTTCAAAACAGTCAACGAAACAATGAAAACACCAACCAGGCTAAACCAATGGTAACGTCATCACGGTCCGGTGGCAATGGTCCCTCCGTCCCCGTCCAACAAAAAACTGCACTCAAATTTGTCCAACAGAAGGCCCTAAAACTGTTTGCGCGCCTACACGATAGTGTCTGACCGATAGAAGAGAGTTATCGGCACCCAGCGCAGGACAGAGCGCCAAGTTACCACACCGTCAGCAAGGCAGGCTCCGGCCGGCCGTGAACAGTTCGCCATCTCTGTAAGACAGCGCAGCAGCCTTGAAGCTTTATACGGGATGGATCCGGCCGCCAGGCTCGCCGTAGCCAGCACAAAGCATGAATGCCCGCGCGCACCATCGCCGACAAGGCATTGCGCAACGCGTCGGTGGTCCCGAGCTCTGCAAATCATGCCATTTTCGGCCGGCCGGCCGGCAGACAGGGACAGCCGCGGATTGATGTGTGGTCGTGGATGAACTTGTGTCATTGGAGAGATCACAGAAGTTCCATAAAATGTACAATACGCTTGAATCCAAGTAAACAAGACATTAACTACAAAGATTTTGGTCCGTGGTTCTCAAATGCAGTCAATAAAGGAACCATTCGTCAATTTTCACTACCCACTGAAATCACAGATAGAGCGATGCGAACAACAATGCAAATTGACAAATACATGACTTCATACGTCATGTGTTAACAAACCCGTCATTATGTGAGCCATCCCAATCTTTGGCAGAACGCCTCACAGTCACGCTCGGCCTATGTGGCTGGGTAGGAGTCGGACGTCTAGCCCCGCCTTGGCATCGTGGGATGCCAGTCCTGATCCGCCCGCGTGGGACGACCGGCCGACATGTTCTCAGCGGCGTCACCGCGCCCAGCACGACTCGGATGAGGCCGACCACGGGGAAGGCTGTCGCGTCCACGTCCAAACGACGATTGTCAGAGGCAACGGAGGAGGCACGGCGTCGGGAACGCGGCACTGGAGCTAGCTGGAAGAGGCTAGCTACACCGAAGACGCACAGTAACTGGATCAATTCATGTCGACTTGATACAATCCTAATTCATTCGACGAATGCAGATACCGACACGATTTGTATTCCGCGGTGGACGGAGCAGAACCAAACGCGGCAAAAGGAACGACATTGATGATGTCTACGATTGATGATAATGGCGATGACGATTCACGATTTGCAGCGCCGAAGCCTCACGACTCGATGATGAGATATCGATGAGATATCGATGACGATGAGTCTGTACACGTGGCGCGTGCGGCAAACTATCGCTTACCGTCCGATACCAGCGCAACCCAAAGCCCTAGATGAAGACCAACACTGTCATACGGCTCATTATGCGATCCCTATCGGGCCGCATTTCGCCACAGTCGCTACTCGGTCTAATGACGTAACGCGCTGGAGACGGAAGCGGGCGGTCTTACAACAGATCACCGACAGTCTGGGAACATACTCCGCTGCGGGGCGATCGATCCATTTCTCACCGTGACAAATGGGAGCCAAATATGCGTGGAAAATCGAACACGGGTGGATGAGCGCTGCAGGCTGGCGAAATGTAGACCAAAAGTGGATACTGCTTTATTAGAGACCAGATCAATATTGGAGTGGTGGACCGCCAGATGCCAGTCAAACGTGGACAGGAAAGCCATTCATTGGTTAGGTCATTCTCATACCTCAGAGCCAAGTTAAATAGTTAGCCCTATTTTGAATACTACCAACATCAAATCATGTATGATGCTGCTGGTGATTTGCTTCACATGTATGTGAAAGAAAGGATAACTTTTCTACACATTTCGTCCGAACCTTTTGGATGGACGGATTTGTGAGATCAGAACCAGTGCTTAGCAGAACTTGTTACGCAGGTCCTAACCTCTACCGTCCGTTCGGGAAATTCCGGGTAGCCGGCAGAATTTAGACCGAGAGTTTAACATGCCCAACATAGTCGGATAAGGCCTGACGTCAACTGGCCTTGAATGCGGCCTCTGCCACCCACCGCAGGCCATCCCAGTCAGAAGCAAATAGCGAGCGCCCAAGCGACTCGAACCCGAGCTCTCACTAACGGGTGGCCAAAGCCCATCGCTCTCCCCACTGAGCTACCAGGGCAAGCTTGGTAGTTGGTATCTCCTGCACCATGACATGCTAGGTCAAAGGAGCTGCATGGTGCATACTCAGGCTAACAATGGAAGGAATAGGAGACATTTAAGAACTGAGACATTCATATATTGTTTGAAACATCCAATGAATACAAAAAAGCATTGAAGGAAATGACCCACAAAGAAATAATCATGCACCAAATCTTTATGTCAAGGAGTAAACAGCCTGTGTGATGATGTATTTGCAGCATGAACAGAAAGCTAGCACAGCTCCTCTGAGTAGCGGCTCACCTGCACATGGTTGTGGTCAGTGTACTGGAGGCCAAAGTAGTCCTTCTCTATGAGGTCCAGAGAGTAGAACACTTGATCACAGAGTGCCTGGCCCAGATCCTTTTTCTGAAAATAAATGAAACAAAAATGTGTCAAACTACAGGTTAAAGGGTAACTGACTTTTGGTCATTAACATGGAAGCTAAAACAGAAAAAACAATAGCAGTAGTTGAGGAGAACAACATAAATGATCTGGACAAGTGAAGCTGTATTTTTTGGATATAGGTATTTAGTTATTTTGATACATTCAATTGAATAAATATTCAGATAAATAATATCAACTGCTCTCTTTCCAATATCAGTAGCTTCATAAAATAAGTGACAGCCAAGTCAAGCCATAGATGGAAACAATGTTCTATCAATACAGACCTCAACAAGAGAATCTGTGATCATAGATAAACAGAAAAACTTGAGACTGATGTGGTATAGGGCAAAAGTACTTATTTCAGACTTGCTATTGCTTTGATCTTGACATGCTATTAATTATAAGAAAATAGTGATCAGGGGTGTCACCACCAGGGGGCCTGGTGGGCTGGACACTCCCATGTTCACTGGTGGATCCAGGGGGGGGGGGGGACATTAGGGGCAAATGCCCCCCCCCCCCCCCCCCCCCCCCCCCCCCCCCCCCCCCCCCCCCCCCCCCCATAGTGCCTGAAATCAACAAAAATTTGCTCATTTCCAGCTCTGGAAGGAAATCTAAGAGACTTTTATTAAGGAAAGTTTGTTTAGAATGTCTAGCAATGCATAAGGAAGCAATATCCAATGAATTTTCTGGAATTTGTGAAACTTTTTTGAAAGTATGCCCCCACAGCGCCAGAAACCGACATTCTGAGTCCGCCAGTGCCCAGGTTTGCTTGAAACCCCCTCTGGTACCTCTTGGTTTTGCAGGATTATAACATTAGCCCCATGATGCCACCCCCAGACCCCACCAATACTATGTCAAGCTTAAAATTAAGGCAAGTCTGAAGTTAAGACTTATACCCTGCTCATAAACTGTTATAAAACACTGAAGAATTATCCCATCACAATCAACAGGCTGGTCACTGATTATGATGGCATCACAACATAGTATAAGAGCCTTAAGTAAAATCAAGTCACGAAAAAAAAAATAACTTACTTGCAGTTCAACAGATATATCTGTGCCATCTAAAAGCTGGACCTTGCAGGGTAATATATGTTTGTTGTGTTTCATGCCATTCTGCTCATTCAAACCATTGGCATCAAGGCGTTGCCCAGCACGCCCTTTATGGCGCTTACTGAAGAACTTCAACATATTGGTTTTCAAATGCCTATGAGTAAATAAATATCACATAACGGTGCACATCACAGACACTCGTCCTTCAGCGACGCGCCCCTCGCTCTTACACGCGAGTTTCAAAGGCATTCAAAAGCCACAATTCAGCCTCCGTTATGGAAATCCGACACTGAAGACTTCACAAATGTTTCCCGGTTACACCGATTCGTTTGAAAAGACAACTTATGGAAAAGAAACGGTACACCTCCCACGCAACCCACGAAACACCGCAACAACACCACACAACAACGCACAGTGGAATTCTCCGGTCAACTGTTGCCAGTTGGGCCGCCGATGGCGTCACAGGATTGGACCTCGAAATGAGAAGCTGGCTTGTGTTACTCACGACTACTAAATTATTGCTTATGAAAATGGCTAGTAATAAATGATCTACTTGTATTTGTTTTTTTATGATTTGATAAGTCTTTTGTTCCTGCTATCACGAAAAGGATGTAAAAAACTTGTATTTACTGGTAATGATCGTAAATATCAGCTCCATAATGGAATCAACAAACAAATATTTCCTGAAGAGTAAATAAAATGTGAAGTGTTGACAAATTATTTTGATAGGCCTCCTTGAAGGATGCGTGATTTAAATCATCATAACGAACGCTTTAGTGCACTTTGATCAGTTAAGAATTGCGTTGGATGTGAAAAAAGTGGAAAACAATAAAGATGCTGCTATGTTTCTTAAACGTAATACGGTGCGATTGGCCAATCAGACGACGGCCGCTAACAGCTCTGAACACAATGTTTTTGTCTGCTTCATTTTCGTATCATACACGTCGTATGTGTAGACAAAAATAATAGCGACGCAGTAGCGCAGTACTGTGCTTGATTAACACGCTGCCGGGAAGCCACACAAATTGTCGTTGAGATTAAACATGCTGCACCAGAAAGTATCTGCCTAAGAAAACTCTACACATGTATGGTTAAAACCCTTATCCGTGCCTCATCTCAAAACGCTTCACTTAATTAAGTAAGGATTGAGGAATACACTCGCGGTGGCGTGTTATTTGATTATTTTCTAGAAAAAGTTTTTGATCTTGTGCCGGTTTTCCGCACACAAGGGGAACTGGAAGTTTGGAATTGAAGCAGCTAAGGAACCAAGAAAGTGCATAATATTTAAAGAGGTAAACATGTTTTAATTTATTGGTATTAAACAAATTGAAATGTTGGCTGAGATTTATTGGCATTAAGCTCAGGTTTGCTGAAATGATTAGTGTTTCCACCTGGAGTAAAAATCCTTTATTGAGGCTCGGCAATTATGGCAGACTTAAGAGGATATTTAACAGTGTGCACCATGATTCTGTTAAATGTTGAGAGTTTGGTCGCCCATGACACGAGGACACTCATGGTGGCTGGTAAAGCCATGAGTGGTCTCAAGAGTTTGATGCAACACCTCAACCTTCTCTATCATAGTGGTAAATGACTGGAACAGCTTATCACCAGCAGTTGTCAACTCAGACACACTTATTTCAACCAAGTTAGTTGTGGGCCCTTAAGCCCCAATCATCATCATCAGACACACTTAACAAGTTCAATAACTGTCTGGACACTCACTGAGCACACATCACACACTTAATACCCACATAGGCAGATAGGAAGATAACACAAGAAGCTCAATTGGAAGGAACACTAAAGGCCAAGTGGCTTATCTAAGTTTTGTATATCTAAGTCTAGTCTAAGTCATGACTATACCACCAATACCCCATCAATAAAGGCTGCATATGAAAAATAATTCCTTAAATGGTACATGTGCAAGCACATACCACAACTCTGTGCCTAGAAATAGCAAAAATTAAATTAAATTCACTGGAGCTTCTGAAGCCACCCACTGCATTTTAAGCATAACTGTCAAAAATGAATGTAAACAAATGTTATGCAGGTATGTGATTTTACTTCTTTGTGATGTCATTAGTCGCAATATAATTACAGCAGCTATTTCTTTTTAAAGAGATTACATAATCTAACAAAACCTAACCTAACATAAGGATGTTCATCCTGGGGTTTGTGCATTTGGGGTTAACAGGAATAGATTAAGGCAAGGATAAAAGCAAATATTTGAGAAGCATGAGGTATGCACTACATTTTGATTCCCCATTTTCAAGAGCCTTGGGTTCCATAGTGCATAGTGCCAGCCATCTTGATGGACTGTGGATGCATGGGATATCAAAATGTGTGGATCAAAATGGATGCAAACTCAGCTTTAGCCCATGCACACTCAGGTGCATGGTCTGCACACCTAAAGTGTACAGCTCAAGACCTGTTAGAAACAAATACGTTTGCAAAAAATGATACAAGGATGGTAGGGGGGGGGGGGGGGGAGGGACTTTTGTGCAAAAGTTGAACTCCATCACATAATTGTCCTTATTGTTGAATTGTTGCAGAATGCTTGGAATATACTATTGGCATCAATGTTGGGAGATTTTGTCCTGTCAACAGCCATGTAACAATTATTATTGGGCCTTGGTTGCTTATTGTATTGCATTTCTTTTCACTTTGTAATAGTTGGTTGCCTTGCAGACCCAGTGGCATTGTGCATGTCAGAGGATGCCCACACATAGCATGTGCATGAGAGTTTCATTCTGTGCATGACAGATCTGAATTGTGCACTTGAAATATCATGCACACCTCTGAAATTTCATCGAGAAGCACCCTTCTTTGCAGACTGGCTTGTGTGCACCAACCTTGTGATGGGAGACAATGTCAACTGTGGTTTTATGCTGCTGGGAGCATGAATGTTGGAGAAGTTAAGCAGCTTCTCTCCCTTACGTTCCAAAGCTGCTGGTTTGGGTTCTCTTCCACAGAGCAGTAGCCAAAGACCTTATGCAGAAGTTGATGGTCCACTGCCATGAGTAGGTTGTAGTAGCCAAGACTTATGAGGTATTGTAAGTATAATGTAATATGATGTAAGGACTTATTATAACAAGACTTATTGTAAAGAGCACCCACAATGTCTAAGGCCTCGTCTTCTATTGGTGCAAAGCAGGATTGGGCACCATGGTTGAAGTGGCTCCCTATGAAGACAAAATGACAGCCAGAGTGGCAGCAGAATGAATGGCCAAGTTCTGGCACACTAGAAGTGTTTTAGCAGGAGCCAGTAGCTGAGTTACCAATCAGTGATGAGGCTTGATGTATGAGGGGGGAGGGGGAGGGGTTCTTGTCAAAGATTTTGACACCATCCTTGATTTTGTTGATGACAACATTCTTTGACTGCTGGAAGAGAGGTCCAGCTGGTCTGTCCACACAAAAGGCTGACTTGGTTTGAGTGGGTAGGTAATGGTATGCATAATGGTATGGCTGCATTTGCTCTGCTGATGCAAATGTATATGACACCCAGTTGAACAAGCCTAACCAGCTGCAGACATTGGTCAGGTTGTAAGGCATGGGGAAACACTCGATTGCCTGCAGCAACCTCAAACACTGTCGTCAGCAACGGCGTCAAACAGCAACAGTCGTCGGCGTGATTTCGAACCTGGCGAACTCTACGACATCCTTTGCGAGGCAGAGTTTGGCCAGGTTGGCCAGTTTGGCCGACGCAGTAGCTGTAGCGACCTCGGGGCGTTATGAACGTCGTGAGATGGCGGTCGTTGGGGTGTAATGGTACGGCATGATAACTGTTTCAGGCGTCACACGATTTTATTGGTCTCCCGAGGGACTGTGCCGTCTTGGTTAAACGGCGACGGGGCGCGGTGGGTTTCCCGGCTGCCGTGTAGGTTCAGCTCCTGGAGATCGACCGTACGTCGGGGCTCAACGTTCTTCCTGGAGTCGATCACCATCCAGTGACTTGTTTTTCTTTCACTATTTTGATTTGATTTCACCGTCATCATTAATGAGATCCTGTTTTTCCAACAGTTTGATAATGCGTACCTAATTCACTCAGCAATCATATTAAGTACAAAGCTTGAATATAGCAGTATTACCATGCTGCAACTTTTTAGTGTCATGTTTCTTAGTGTTCATTCCTATCATTTCTCACAGTTTCCATCTGCCACTGAGTGAGAATGTCTGCCATTGCATTCTTCTGGTACCCAAGCTCAATCCAGCTCTGACTTCTGAGCACCCCATCTTCCCCCACCCAATTCTCCCTGGATATCTGACCCCTTCCCCCTCCGGACAGCTGTGACTGACTGACTGGCCGGCCGGTCGGAGGATGGCGCCTCTGCCGGTGCTGGGTCACCTGTCGCGGGCGGCGCGCAGCCCCGTCTGGCTGGCGGCGCGCGGCTACCAGCCGGGCACCGTCCAGCGGCCACCGTTGCCGGACCAGGCCGACACGGTCATCTGCGGCGGCGGCCTGCTCGGTACCTCCATCCTGTACCACCTGGCGGAGCTGGGCCTGGCGCCACACACCGTCCTCATGGACCTCGGACAGTGAGTGGCGAGGACTCGGACGAGTTACGTCTAACGGGTATGGGGAGGGGGGGGGGGGGGGGGGTGTTTATCGGTGTGTGAGCTAATTTGTTCCCATGTATTATTTGGGTTTTATCGTAAGTGGTTATTCGGATGATGTCGTGTTTTGTTATGTAGTGAGCTACATCATACCCGCTGTCTTGTGTGTGGGCCATGCGAGTGTCAGAAAATCGCGAGTTTTAGCAATGCGTTTTATATAATCTGCATATGCCTATGAGCATATGCCTCACACTTTGAAGCTCATTCTTGTCTGACTTGGCCTGACCTGATTTTAGCATGTCTACAGACTTTGTAGTGGTGTTCCTAGCAGCCCTGGCTGACAGCTTAGGTCCACACTGACCTGACCTGACCTGACCCTGTCTTGCCCCACAGACTGGGCAGCGGCGTGACCAGCCTGGCGGCCGGCATCGTCTCGATGAATCAGCTGACGCGCGCCCAGAGTAAGCTGGTCAGGAAGAGCCAGGTGCTGTACCGACGGCTGACCGAGGCTGGCTACGACGTCGGGCTGGAGGAACACGGCAGCCTTCATCTTGCCAGGAATATGGACCGGATGCAGCAGTACCGCCGGCTCACATCGCTCTCAGAGTGAGTGTTGGAGCGGGCGACGAATAATGTCTGGCTCGTGAGTGGTGCAACTGGCAGCTGCGACGGGCTCCGTGACAAATTGGGACTCTAGTTTCGATGCGATGTGACTCATTGCTTATGTATTTCCTGATTGAATGTAACAAGTCATGATGAATTTGTTAATTTAGTGTAGCGATGTTGGTATTTGGTGCAATCATTCAGCCTGTTTTGCTACGTTTTGCTATCGAAGCTCAGATGTGCTGATGACTGGTCTGAAATCGATACTGTTATGTCTCGGTCTCTTGTTCCGTGTGTGACGCTCTCATGTTGCCACGGCAGGTCGCTTGACACAGACTTCCAGATGCTGACCCCTGGTGAAGTCCGGCTGCACTGCCCACTACTGCGCACAGAGGACCTCAAGGGCGGCCTCTGGATCCCCTCTGACGTCACGGCCAGCCCGCTCAAACTCACCCGCACTCTGGCCGACATCGCCCAGCAGAAAGGTGCGCCACCACGGGGCACCGCTGTGTGGGTACGAACTGAAGCTTTTCTGGAGTTGTGAGAATGGTTTGGGTGGCGTGTTCTGTTCTTGTTTGAATGAAGGTGTGCGGATTTATGGTCGTTATTATTATTTTGGAAGTAAGACTCATGCAACTTGCAAATCGCACTTGCGAGTGTGTTGAGGTGTGGTTTTTATTCATGGTTTTACATGAAGCTAAAATGCAACCGATTCGGTAAGCCACACCATGTTTCTTTCTTGGCAGACATAATTTCTTCTTGCTCTGTGGCATGTCCATTGGCTTTCTTTTTCTTTTGCGTCAGCTCCTGCAACATGTGTACAATTCAATGTGGGAATTCCCGATTAAAGCTGCGAATTGCATGCATTGCAACTGAACATGCCAGATGGCTTATTCAAAACTATTATTTTTCATGAGATCTAGGGTGTTTTGCTAAGCACACCTTACCAGCCAGCATGCCAAGCATACCATTCAACTCGCCTACTGGTGGTATCTGTGTCGTACGTTCAATACTTCCATGCTTATCTCGAGTTGCCATTATCGCCAGGCGCCACCATCATGGAGCGTGTGCGCGTGCTGCGCGTGCTCAGCGACGGAAGGAGGGTGACCGGCGTCGAGACGGACCTGGGCACCATCCGCTGCAACCGCTTCGTCAACGTGGCCGGCTACTGGAGCCACGACCTCGGCAAGCTCAGCGACCCCAATGTCAAGGTGAGGCGCCGACGTCCGGCTGTCCTTTTTAATTTTTGACCGGCACGGCCGCATTTGAAGATATAGTTCTGGCGCCGTCTAAGCTGTTATACTCTCTTAATATATATATATATATATATATATATCTTTTGCCCAAAAATGCAAATTTATTTTAAATTAGCTAAGCCGTTTTTGGCCTTTCCCCAGCCACCGTTCTGGTTCCGCCAGTGATCGTGTAAGAGTGATTCGCCATAACGCGTCCTGTGCCATCTTTATCTGTGCCAGTGCTGTCTGATAACACACCCGTACCCTCTGGCCTAATGTCTATCCCCCTCCCCTCAGGTTCCTGTGCACCCGTGCGAGCACTACTTCGTGGCGACGAAGCCGATCGACACGATGGAGCTGCCGGACTTCAGCGAGATGCCGTCCGTGGTGGACCCCGACGGCAGGATCTACGTCCGCGCCAAGGACGGCTGCATCGTGGCTGGCGGCTTCGAGGAGAACGCCCAGCCAGCCTTTGAGGAGATGGAGCACATGCCGGGTGGGTGCCAGGGGGGGGGGGGGGCAGCCAAGGAATGATTGCCAGATGGGTAGGGGTTCTGAGGCAAGAGGTGGGTATTTTTTTGGGGGAAAAAATAGGTAAATACCATTGGGTAATAACTTTGCGGCAGTAACTTATCGTGCTGCATGTTCTGGTGTATTCGGTATTATTTATATTCATTTTGATCCATGGTCACGTTTCTGTTATGTGGTGTGCTATTCGTTAAGCCCTTGTTCGTGAATACGTGATATGCAAGTAACTGCAGGCGTTCTTTGGAATGTTAAATGACAAGGAAAGCAGCAGAGGCCGAATGGCGGATATACATCGTGCCTCTGTGTATAAAAGGGTAGAACATATAAACTTCCATTTGCATTTTTGCATCCAAGGTGATTTTAAAGACAGTGTGAATTATTTTGATCGACCTATGTATGTGCATAATTAACTTCTCTACACACTGTTATGTTTCATTTATTGAAGCAATACCAGGAATACTAACATAAATATTTTTACGACGAACATATTTCGTCTTTCACTTGGCTATTTATTCAGCGCAGTCTGCTTTGGGGACCTTGCCCCTGATCTAAGTGCGAATCCGACGGAGGATTGGCCCTACCAGGAGTTGGCAAAGAGTCTTATCAATACCTATTATTCTCCAGACCCATTTACTGACAGTTTTAAGGTGCTGCTTAGTTTGTGGATAGTCTGCGTTTTCAGCATCTTTCATGATTGCCCCACACATTCTCTTTTGGGTCAAGTCTGTGGTCGCCACTGCGCACGCCGGCTTGGTGGATTACATCTGCATTGAGCCCTGAGGTCAGGTCAAGTTGCCGCGTGCAAGTGGCAAGATGACCCCGCAATCATCCACAGAGCCAAGACGACACAGAACACTTCCTCAGGCATATGGAAGTTTCCGCGAGACTCGTTTTAGTAACAAGGAAGAAGTTGCTGGTGGTTGGCTCATACCGAATGTGTGGACGAAAGTGAAAGAAATTGGCTTATGAACGCCGTCAGCCTACAAACCATTGTTGTAAACTGACAACTCCATTCAAACGGGCATGCCGACACATGTTTGGTTCAATGCTCTGTCAGATTTGCACTTAAATCCGTGACAGAGATGCACAGGCCCGCAAATCGGACTCACGCTGACTAAATAGCCGCGCTTAAAACGAAAAATATATGTGTCGAAAAACCACTCGTAGCTAAAAACTATTCCATTATTTCAATGAAAGGGACTTCCTCGTGTAGAGAAATTAATTCTGCTCGGACCTAAAGCAATTAAACCAATGTCTATTTACCTTAATATAACATTATATACGGAAAACAATATGGAGGTTATTTATGTTCCACCCTTTATTCATGACATAAGTTTGTTGCTGAACTAACGGGCTACTGTTACAACGGGCTACCTAACGGACTACTGTTATAACGGGCTACTGTCATAACGGGTTTCTGTTAAAACGGGCTACTGTTATAACGGGCTACTGTTATAACGGACTACTATTACAACGGGCTACCTAACGGGCTACTGTTATAGCGGGCTATTGTACTGTTACAGCGCGTTTCGACTCCGAGTCGCTACAGCCGGACTGGGACCACTTCTACAGTCTGCTGCACGAGATCGTGCACCGCGTGCCGGGCGTGGGGGACGCCACGTTGGACCAGCTCATCTCCTCTCCGGAGACGTACGCCCCCGACGGACAGTGGATTATGGGGGAGGCGCCGGAGGTAGGTGTCCCTGTGCACCGTATAAGTCACTGTGTATCGTGTAGGTCACTGAGTATCGTGTAGGTCACCGTGTATCGTGTAGGTCACTGTGGATAATGCGTGTTTGAGAGGCCCTTGTGGCGGAATTCCCTGTTTATGAGGAAATCGAGTGGTTATCAGCTCCGATAACCTGAACTACTTCCGTGCATTTAATCACAGGCTGATGGCCATCTCTGCAGTTCCGTCTCAACCCTCGACCCTCCCGGCTTCCTTCGGCATGCGACACCGTGTACTGTGTTCCAACCTGCCCTCCCCTGGTGGCCAGATGGAGAACTATTTCGTGGCGGCGGGTCTTGGCGCCAGCGGCACGGCGGCGGCCGGCGGCCTGGGCCGGATCATGGCGCACTGGATCACGCAGGGTGAGCCGCACCTCGACGTCTACGAGACGGACGTCCGGCGGTTCCTGGCGCTGCACAACAACAGGACGTTTCTCCGGAGTCGCACCCACGAGGTGCCCGGTGAGTGGTGAAGAGAGAGAGAGAGGGGGAGAGGAGTGTGGAGAGAGGGGGAGGGGAGTGTGGAGAGAGGGAAGGGTACGTGTAGTGGGAGGTGCTGGATGGGTTGACAACGGATAGTGGGTACGACTGGGCGAGATGTTGAATGCGAGTTGGTGAATCGGGAATAATTGACGTGTTGTAAGTCCGTGCGAAGTTTTCAAATCATCGTAGGGTCTATTTGTGGAGCCGGGGCATTGTGAGTTGACGCTCCCGCTCCCGTACGGCACAAAGTGTCCTCTCAACTTGGGCTGTGGGCGTGACTGTTTATGGTTCAATTCGTAACTCAAGTCAATGATATCCTGGAGCTCGTTGAAGGATCACGATGAATTACCGACTCCTTTCTTAGAGGGGCGTCGTAACATGCAGTTTCCACTCCCCGTTGGTAGTCGAGCCTGTGATTTAAGAAACTTTAGCCTATTCTGACCTGTAAAAGTGGCTCCGTGTTTTTTTGTGACCTACATGTCTCCATAACTTTTCTTATGACAAGTTCGGTGCACACTGAGCCCTGGTCTTGTTCTGTGTCGTGAACTGTGCCTCTCATACTCTTTCCCTGAGGACAGTCTGTCTGTGGATCCCGTGGTTTGTTCTATGACGTCCCTGCCCTGTCATTAGGCCAGTGTATGTGGATCCCGTGGTTTATTCAGTGACATCCCCGCCCTCCTGTCAACAGGCCAGTGTATGTGGATACCCTGGTTTATTCAGTGACATCCCTGCCCTCCTGTCAACTAGGCCAGTGTATGTGGATTCCGTGGTTTGTTCTGTAACATCCCCTCCCTCCTGCCAACAGGCCAGTGTAGGTGGATACCCTGGTCTGTTCTGTGACATCCCCAGTGTATGTGGATACCCTGGTCCGTTCTGTGACATCTCCCCCCCCCCCCCCCTGCCAACAGGCCAGTGTATGCGGATCCCGTGGATGTTCCCTGAGTACCAGTCAGGTCGGCGGCTGCGGACCTCTCCTATCTTCCCGCGTATGAAGGAGTCCGGGGCGCAGTTTGGTGCGGTCATGGGGTATGAAAGACCCGCCTACTTCGAGCCAACTGCTGCCGGTCAGTGAACAGTGTTTGTAGGGGGAGTGATTGGAAAAGACAGCTTGTATGAGATGCGTGTGTGGGGGGGGGGGGCGGAGATGGTCGCAGAGTGAGTTTGTGGCTTGGCGTGTGTGTACTTGCGTGTAGGTCGTCGAGTGTTGGTGGCTGCAGAAGTTTATCCGGGTACTGATGCTGGACTTCGTGGGGAGTTCGCGTGACCTTTTGTCGACGTGAGCTGTACGAGAGCGGACTTTTAAGGACTTCCTGCTGTTGCGCCTGGCGCCTGCTGTGTGGGCGGGAATGAGATGAGATGAGAATGAGAATGAGAGGGCGGGCGGGGGCGGGGATGAGGGCGGGCGGGGGCGGGGATGTCTCTTGATGATGCACCCGGCTCCGCCTCCGTCCCCCGTCTTCCTGGCCACTGTGGTCCGAACCCAACTCTTCGCCGCCTCTGCAGGAAACCCTGAGAAGCGGGCCGAGTTCTCGGTGGCCGTGACCGACTCCTACGGCAAGCCGCGCTGGTTTGACCGTGTCGAGGATGAGTACAATGCCTGCAGGGAGCGGGTCGCCGTCTCCGACTACTCGTCGTTCACCAAGATCGACCTGATGGTGAGCGACGATCTGCGGGGCAGCGGTACATCAAGCTGAGTAGAGAAGTGTGTGAGGGGGGGGGGGGGGGGGCGATGGAGGCTGTGGTTTGCGAACTA
The DNA here is from genome assembly GCA_031763405.1 of Balanus nubilus. Lineage (NCBI taxonomy): Eukaryota > Metazoa > Arthropoda > Thecostraca > Balanomorpha > Balanidae > Balanus > Balanus nubilus. The sequence continues at coordinate 5,618 of JARFNZ010104369.1, read as the reverse complement.
GTGGATAGTGGGTTTAGACAGTTGCTAGGTGAGCAGGTGTTGTTTATAGGAACTAAAGTGGCTAGGATTAAAGTAGCGGTGCTGATACCGCGACTGCGGTCAGATCCGGTTATCTTTGGACCGGGTCTGATCTGCGGAAAAACTGGCGCTGCACTATGCTTTGGTTTGTCAAATATATTTTCTTGGAATATGATGACTGGTGTTGGGGCTCCGTGCGCAGAGAAGTGTGACTGACTGGTGTGTAGTGTTGGGTTGCTGTTATCAGACATAGGGAAGCCAGGTAGTGCTCGGGATGCAGTACCTCTGTACTCTGTTGTAACAAAGTGAACGTGTTCGTTGGTATCATCGTGTGATTCTGTCTCCAGAGTAAGGGAGACGAGGTGGTGGACATGCTGCAGTACCTGTGCAGTAACGACGTGAATGTCCCCGTCGGCAACATCCTGTGATTCTGTCTCCAGAGTAAGGGAGACGAGGTGGTGGACATGCTGCAGTACCTGTGCAGTAACGACGTGAACGTCCCCGTCGGCAACATCCTGCACACCGGCATGCAAAACCGGCACGGCGGCTACGAGAACGACTGCAGTCTGGCCCGCATCGCCCGCAACCAGTGAGTGGCCCAGCGGGGACAGGCGGCCGAACCACGGCCGATGGTAACCAGGGAACCACGGCCGATGGTAACCAGGGAACCGCAGCCGCAGGTAACCAGGGAACCGCGGCCGCTGGTTACCGTGTCTCCGGGGATGTACTAGCCAGCAGACACCGGCGTTTGGGAGTCTCGCTGGTTTCGTAATTTCGGCACGCTCATCGGTTTCATTGTTTTAAATTGACGACAGCATTGTCTAATCGATTTCATTTAGAAGGATAAATTGAAATGAAGTCGGGTGTACGTTTCCATCACATTGCTTGTCATTTTAAACGATTATAGCGGAATTTGAACCGTATTTTCCCATTAGCTGCGTTGCGTGCGGGCTCGGTACCCAAAGACGACAGTTGTACAGTGACAATATAGGCCTCCAACACCCCCGTCCCTGTGTCGTCCGCAGCTACATGCTGATCTGTCCGACGATCCAGCACGGCCGGTGCCGCTCGTGGCTGCAGCGGCACGCGCCCACAGACGGCAGCGTGGTCGTCTCCGACATCACGTCTCTGTACACGGCGCTCTGCGTCATGGGACCGTTGGCTCGCGAGCTGCTGTCAGAGCTCACCGACCAGGATCTCAGTCCGAAGAGCTTCCCGTTCTTCACCTTCAAGGTCGGTTGATGGTAGTCCTGTGGCTCTTTGGAGTTGGGTTATCAATAGATTTGAAGAATGAAGATGTTTAGATAACGTAGCCAAAATTAACTGATGCTTGAATTGACTCGAAAAGTACATTGATGTCAAAGTACGTTTGTGCGTTTCGAGTTAACAGTCTTCGATTGTTGATGGACGATTGACATGGACCGTGATAAGATCACATCTCGTCCCCAGACTCGTCTCTTTTCTCTCCCCGTCAAGGCAATAATGTAGTGTAATTATAATCGTAGCTGGTATGATGGACGTTTGTCTTTCACCTTAGCATCGGCTCCCCGCCTGGACAGGGCATGCACCCGGCTCTGCTGACATAATGGTTGATGTAGACATAATGGCTGGTACGGCGGTACGCTGGCTGTTCGCCTCTGACCACTCCCCCATAATGGCTGGTACGGGGGTACGCTGGCTGTTCTGCAGGCTGTTCGTCTCTGACCATTCCCTCCATAATGGCTAGTACGGCGTTACGCTGGCTGTTCTGCCGTCTCCTCGTCGTTGACCTCTCGCTCCTGTCCCGGCAGGAGATCGATGTGGGTATGATCGCCGGAGTTCGAGCCATGAACATGACACACACGGGCGAGCTCGGCTGGGTACTCTACGTGCCGAACGAGGTCAGTGGGGGCCGGGGGGTGAAGGTGGGGAGGGGTAGTAAGGGAGGGATGAGGGTGGATAGATTTTAGGGTGGGCTGGGTAGATTTTGAAGCATTTTGCCTGGCGAGAGATAAAATTGCCTCAAAAAATAAAAAGATCGCTTGTGTGAGTGAGTGGTGTGGAAGGGTTTCAAACACGCATCATTTAAAGTATATCTGTTATGTTTGGAAAGGTTTTCATCATCGTATAATAAACACAGCTCCTTCTATCTCTCATTAATTTATTCCTGCAAACTGTTATCATTCTGCAAAAGTGTGTGAAATACTGATTTTGTGCTTTATGTAACCCTAATCAATAGTGTGACTATGAAAATTGGAGTATGAACCCGGTACGCTGCTTGTTTCGGCACTGTATCTACTCTGTCGCCTTTTATGAATTAATAAGTGGACAGTCATGGCATAGGCTATGTTTGCCGCGCGTGTTTTCCTTTCGACAGTTTCCAGCACACGGTAGTGTTTAATACTAGTGTTTGATGGACGCGTTGTCTTCCTCTGACCTTTGCGGGCGCGCTGTTTGATTGACACGTTTACAGCCCGCGCACGTTTGTGTACGCCTTTTACCCGCTATGGTCCCTGTGGACCTGAAGTTGCCATGGAACACACTGAGGTCCGATCTTTTTATCCTCCAGCGCGTGTTTAACGTTGGATTGAAAAAAATGAATCAGTATGAATTCAAACAACATTTACTACACGAGCTTCAAATTGATATATCCCTTTAAAAGCAAAAACAAAGCACAAAAAATAGAAACGTTTTATAAGGAAAACAGTCTTTTTGCTTATTAATGGCTTATAGGCACGGTGAGCCAGTGCAGCAATGTATCAGTTTGAACCTTACAGCAAATAGTCTGGATGCATAATTAATTATGTTTCCAATTCGCCTTCAAACACGTGCTAGAGGATAGAAAGACCATACCCTTGATGTGTGTACCATAGCAACCGCGGGCCCCGTTCACATGTGTTGGCAGCATACGGTACACGCAATACGTGTATGACCCGTGTCTGTATGTCTGTCTGCAGTACGCGCTGTACGTGTATGACCTGTTGATGGAGAGAGGCCAGGACTACGGCCTGGCTCTGGCTGGCTACTTCGCGATGCGCTCGCTGCGTGTGGAGAAGTTCTACGCGTTCTGGGGACAGGACCTGGGCACCACCACCACACCGCTTGAGTGTGGACGGGGATTCCGAGTCAAGTTCAACGTAAGTGCCGGGATGTTAGAAGCCGGGGATAACCGGTGGATGTCACTTCGGTGTCTTGGATGTGTCGATGACGTGCCTTGAATGTCCCCATGACGTGCTTAGGATGTCTGGAATTTCTGTGAGATACCTGATTGTACCCAGAGTCCGGTGCCGTTAGCTAAGTTTGCCTCACTTACTCAAGTACTCATGTTCGGTCTGTGTCGTGGATGTCAGTATTTATAACAATCGCTGGAAGTAAATCGCGTCGCCAATCCTCGTGAAGGCTTGTCTAGCTCAGCTGAGAGGGGTAACTTGAGTTATGCGGTTCTCGAGTCCACTGAGTGTTAAGCCTCAATGAATGATGCATATAACCGTCACACCTATGATCGATTCCTCCCGACCATTGGCCTACAGCGAGACACTGACTTCATCGGCCGCGAGGCGCTGCTGCGTCAGAAGGCCGAGGGCGTGCGGCGTCTGTACGTACACTTCACCGTCCAGGACCACGACCAAGACGCTGACCCCTGGGCCTGGGGCCACGAGCCAATCCTCAGGGACGGCGCCTACTGCGGCCTGGTCACCACGTCAGCGTTCGGATACAGCCTCGGGAAACTGGTGAGGATCGGCGGGGTTTTGGGGGAGTGGCGGGGGGGGGGGGGCGGGGGGAAGGCGAGGTGGGGGTTTTGGGTTGGAGAAACTGGGTGACGATGGGTGAGAAAGGATAGCAAACGGGATTGAACGAGGATAGAAAAAGGGGTGAGGTGAGAATAAGAATACCGAAAAAAAATTGGGGACAGGCGGGTAGGAATACCAGAACGACAGGGACAGAAATGCTGGTGGTTTGAGGATCGAATATTTTTTTTTAGATTGGTATGAAAACTGGTGAGGCGGTGATTGGGGACTCTGGGTGAGACTGGGTCAATTTTTAAGGCGGTGGGAGGGGTCGATGTGTGGCCAATATGACGAGGTTGAGGATGGGCTCTGAACCAACATGGCGGGGATAGGGACGGTGGGATGTCGGGACAGTATTGCGAAATGTGGACCGAGGAACTAGGGGCTGATGTGCGTGTGGTGGCAGACACGCAAGGAGGTACTTATGGTGTGCTATTGTTTGCTTCTGCCTTCGATTATGAAGGGAAAGGGAACAAATCCGTCTCCGCTTACAGTTGAAATCGTTGTTCAAAACACAACTATTCTGTTGCGATTCTAACTGAACTGTGCTATTTTAATGATCCAGTCATTTAGTAAGGTCCCTAAATATCTGACCGGGGCAGTGTGCGGACAAGACAGCTACGCGGCACGGCAGTGACGCAAGTTATACTGTAATGGGTTGAACAATGCAGCAACGGGCCTGAGTCGGCTTTGTTGGACTGTTTACTTGTCGATAGTTTTTGTCAGTCTTGTGTGAACGGACCTTGTGAAGGAGCTGCGAATGACTTTCATGGTTTTGACGGCCTTTGTCCTCATTATGCCATTGTGGCGGACGTGAAGGATGATTAATTTGACGAGGGAAGAATAATGTATTGATACTATACCGGCCAGTGTAAGTGGTAGACGCATTTTGGTAATGATGTTATCTTTTTCTTGTTAGTGTAGAGGTAATATTTCTGGAAATACATTTGTGATAATCTATTTCCCTACAGTTGTCGCATACTGTGCACTGCTATACGCGAAAATTCAATTTGACAACTTCATTTTATTTTGGGAGTGATTAACTAGTCAGTATTCGGCATTACCAATTCATCTCAGCGGGAAAAACAGAAATAAAACTATTCCCGTCGGTGTAAACATGTATAGGCGAAAACACGTTGATGCCGCGTTTCTGGGAATCTGGAGATGATCGTTATGCTTGGTCGGTCTTCTATCGGCGTCGCTCGCCCTACACGAGAGGGATGATGCGACGTATCCCAGCTGTCATGTCGCTTGAGTGATGTGTTTACTCGACAACAGGGTTGCTGTATGCACTATGCAGCAAGTGAAAGTCATCGTCTCGTACGTCCTTTGGGTTTCTTCGTTGCTGATTCACTCGTACATTGCATCACTAATACACTTCAGCATAATGCATAGATAGTAAGTAATACATAGATAGCAGGTGATATGTTGGTACCTAGAACATGAAAGGACACTCGATAAATCACCGGGTGTGACAATCGAGTGAACACGTAATACGTGATTCACTCGCATGTGACATCGCATCCCGTCATACAATACATATGTACACACTGTTTGCGTTTACGATTTAAAGTGATTTAATACAAGAGCTAAATATTTTCCTAATCTGTACATAACTTTTGTGTTTCTTTCATTAAACAGGTGCAGGTATTTTAATATATTTGGGTGAGACCTGTATTGAAGCGTAATAAACTTTGTACGCTCTTCAAGAAAATACGGACATTCAAGTACATAATGATACTCGTCTCCCGGGCAATTCTTAGTGCAAAGTGTACAGCTTGGGCATGACTCTAATGCATGGTTACGGCGGATAGTAGTGACTGGAAGATTATG
>JARFNZ010104259.1:0-12860 GCA_031763405.1 Balanus nubilus | reverse complement strand
AATTGATACGCTAGCTGGTGCGGGCTGACTGAAGTAGTCCGCACTTGCTGAGGGCAGGACGCAATTATTACATCGTTAATTGTAATGTTCTTGTGTTGTCGGAGTGAAAGTGGCATATTAACTCGCGACTTGCTAGAGGGGGTTATTTTTTACCCACCCTGTTTTTTTTCAATGCCTCCTAAAGTAATGATAGTATCCTCGCCAAACTTTCAGAAGTTTGGAGGACTGTCACATAAAATTTATACATGTTTGACTAAAGGAAAATTGTGAGGTCGGTAGACCGAAAATGACGTAAGAGTGGCGTCATGTCTTCCCGTTCTTTTTACCAACAAATAAAGGATTGCAGAAAACGCTGTAGGCATACCATTTTTAAGATAAACTCAATCGCTTTATATGAGATGACATAAGATGGGTTTGGCTATCTAACTGTTATCTCGTTATTTTTTTCTTCAAAGAATGAAAAAATGAAAGTCGAATGTAAAATTGTGCATTTTTGCTATATTTTACACATTGTCAAGGACATTAAAAACGGAATTAATCTGTTAGAGAAATGTTCGATGAATATGTATCGAATTTGAAGTGATGTCTTCAAAAATGACAGCGTAAGAACATTTCGAAGGCCCAAAATGACGACTTTGTATTATTTGTCTATGCTTTTCCAAGCATTTCCATGGCTTTATTTTACCCCAATTTCCATATAACAAACGATATACCACGGTCACTTTTCGCGTTTTAGACGAAAAGGTGACCCAGAAATCACGCCTAATATGTGAGTAAATGAATCACCATTTATTTCGTACCAGTAAAAAGGTTATCTTGGACAGTTGTAAGTTCACTTATGACCGATTTAAACAAAAAAATTGAGTCCGAATGGTTAAATGGGTGTCTGCGGGCCGGGGTGCCCGCTAAGCAGAGCTTGTTACGTAATAGCATCACGTACCCACCAGGCACCACCCGCCATATGTCATTGCCCGCACACGGTTCACCGGTGATGAATTTGGTCCGAAAGCTTAACATGCCGCAGGTAGATGGCGACACGATCCTCCCGGGTCTAGGGCGACCCTCCCTCACCAGTTGCCAGCTGGCTGAATATAACTACCCGGGCCTAACAACGTGTGTCCTCCCAGCCACGAACCCACTGCCACTGAGTAAAGAGCCGAGGCGACCCCTAGACCACACAGAGGACAAATCAGCAATCGCCAATTTGACCTTTTGGTCTCGGGTGACCTTGACCTGATGAAAGCTCAGAATGGTAAAAATGTCAGACTCGAATCATGACGATTCATGGGCTGATATGCGTTTATTATCACTGTTCTGCACGAGAAAGTTATCAGCCGAGGCCTCCATGAAAATGTAAATTTTTTATCTGACCTGTGACGTCATCGGTCGCCCGCGGTCAACATTATTTTTCTTAGGTGAATTTGTCGGGACTATCGAAAGCCGTTGATTTTTTATAATTGCCCGAGTAGTTTCGGATATCAGAGAGGGGAGGGGGTTGGAGGGGGCAAAAATAGCCTCTCCAGTAAGCCATGTTATGAAAATACCTCAATAAGGCGCGGGTTAAAATGGTTTGTTATAATTGTATTTTTTGCCATTGGGGAGCGATCTAGTGCAGGGGCAGGATTCCTGTCTTCTGTGCCGGTGACCCGGGATGAAGTACCTGGCGGGCCTCTCGAAGTCGACCGGCTCCCATATACTAATCCTCGGAACAGGATGAGAGTTCCAATTAGCACTGGTCCGAAGAGGATATGGTGCTTGGTCCACAAACAATTTTTTTTTTGCCATACTGCACTAGATATCCGATGCACCCTCTCACATCGGATCCCTTGGCAGCGGCGTCAGCGTCTGAGCGTCCCCCCAACCACCCGTGCGGGTCAGTAGCTATCCGGCCGTGGAAACGTTATAGCGTGCGTCATTCAGCAGGAAGTTGCTTATTCATCCAAGGAAATCAGTACTGTCAAAACCAGCGTCATATTTGTAGTTTTCAGCTCATAATACCAATACGGCCAAGCTTGAAGGAATCTTTAAAGGTCCACACTCTCTCTAACGCGCCACTTTGGTGACTTCCTTAGCCACATGTGCTTTGGGGATTGTGATCGAGGGCACCGGTGTTACTCGTACTTTCATACGTCATTGTGGCTATCACCAATAACTATCACCTTTTCAGGCAACTGTTCTGGAGTACACCGTACAGTACTTAATCCATCTCAAGAAACATGTCGGCAGGCAGTTCGACAAAGACTTCATGGAGAAGTACAGTCCGTATTGAAAAGCGCGCATTTATGGCTCCAAAGGTACCACAATTGCATGCTGCCGGTATGGTGGTTGAGAAGTATTGCATGGTATTATGATGTATCCATGGAAGTGGGAGTAACACTTTTTTCGTCTCGTGTGATCAACGTCTGAAATGTGGCTTCATGTGATCTTGTCATAAAGGTAGATGCATGCTAGTGGACCGCTCGTTGATGTACCATGAATGGTGTTGTCCATGCCTTGTATTCAAGTGTTGTCATTGACAATAATATGAAAAGAAACTGCACTCTTTAACGAGATATATTTAATGACGGATGAAAAATGCATTTGTCACTGTAAAAAACAACAATGGGAGGCGTTTGCTGAAAACTAGCACTCTACGATGACGACAGCGGACCCACTAGAGCTCTCACAAGTGACATCAAACGGTTTTGTTTTTGCTAGTTAATTGGTGTTTTAGGGCGCGCAGACTGCTAAAATCCCAATCAGCTAACAAAAAACAAGTTTGGTATCGCTTGTGAGAGCCCAACTAACGCTATGCAGTGCAAACATTACGATTCATGTCGACCATATGAATTCAACTTCCACAAATGTTCCTTTCAAAAGGCGCACGGTCCGATGTGTCCTCCGCAAAAGATCTCGGGTATCTCCAACGCAACGCAAACGAATTAATTTTTAAGCCACTGTCCATTTTTCTATGGAATTTAACATGGTATGCACTGAACAATTAAAACAATTCGGCTCGTGCGACTTTAAAAAAGACTAGTGACCAAAGTTAGCGAATTTTCGAAACATTTGAAGACCAAGTGTTCGTGGAAAATACTTTTTTTCGTTGGCAGTTTGCACAATAATATCTCGAGACAAAGTACAGCAGGGGCATCGTTCTGTTCAGCGCGCTGGTGAAAGGAGAACAAGTGATATAAACATACAAGTTGCTGATTGCCCGATAGGCAACCACCATTCACGACCACAAGAACTAAGTTCACTAACACTGCATTATACAATGGGAATCCAACAACCATGGCTTCGGAATCAGCGCGCATTGGAAGACAATTTTCGCCGGAAGCCGATTGGAATTCGTCCCAATAACACCCGTCCCTGATATGAAGTCAAACGACTACATTACTGGTTTCGCTGACGGGTGAAGAGGCTTGAGCCGAACGTTTCTGGAGAGGCCCAGACGAAGGCCACCGCCGGAGGGAGACATCAATCGCTTTTCTGACGCACCTGCCTCCGATGTTCGAGCTGAAAAACAATGTTAGCTAAAAAAAAAGCGCAGCATTCCACACAACACTTTCCATCGATAAGCTGCCTAAAACAACTGAGCATGGCTATCGAGATTCCGAAGGATTTAAAATATAATATACCGAGTGTGTGGGGGGCGGGGGGGGGGGACGAAAGAACGTACCGAACCTGTGACGTATTTTGAGAAGGTTTAGACGAAAGGTGGATAATAAAATTTGTTCACAGATCTTAAGATTGCTTTAATACATTTGTGCGTACATTTTCACATAAATCCATCCATTCATTCTGATTTCACTCTCGACTAACCTGGCGGCTTCCATTTGGGCGTGCTCCGTCCGGTTGACAGAGCTGGTGCCGCCGGACTAATGCCGGGAGGCCTGGTTGCTGACCCGCCCGCCTTCCCTGTCGCTGGAGCAGTCTTCTTTGGGCTGACTGGCGAGTTGACTGCCTTCAGTACCGGCCTGCTCAGCGGCGGCGGGCCGCTGGCCGCAGGACTGCTGACCGGCGATTTCCTGACTGGACTGACCGCCTTCAGTACAGGCGGGCCACCGGTCAGAGAAGGAACTGAGCGGGCGGTGCTCTTCGCGGGCGCGGGACACTGACTTGTTGCCGACTTGGAACCGGCCGACGGCTTTGCTTTGGGCGTTATCGCCTTTGTTGTCTTTGCCTTCGCGGGCTTCTTGGCAGCCTTTTTGGGCTGCGGCTTGAATTCGTCGTCGTCGGAGTAGTTGCTGTCGTCGCCGCTGTCCTCTGAATCGTCCGAGGAGTTCCCGCCGCGCGCCGCCCACTCGTCCTGGTCAGCCGAGTCTGAAGAGCCAACACGTTGAATGTAATACGAGTTACAAATGTAAACCCTAATGGTGTCCTTGAAATAAGCGCGGATTGTCTTAAAATTTGCATTGAGATAAACAAGAAAGTGAAAAGGAATACTGGGGTCGGATACGGACAGTATCTAGTTCACAGCGAGGAAAAGGAAAGTCATGCTATGTCACAAATGAGGACTCGACTTCGCAGACAAATCTGATGAAGCACACAACTGACATCGGGCAGTGCTGGAGCCGCCGGACTAATGCCGGGAGACCTGGTTGCTTACCCGTATGCCTTACCTTGATAATTTTGATGTGATCCACACGAGTGACCGAAGATCGTTAAAAGGCGTTTATAATAGCGGTAAGCATTGTTTTGAACGACACGGTTATTCTCCTACTCATTATTTATCTAAACTTGTAGACGCGCACTGTATCAGTCGTACCATACCTTGCGAAGCGGTGTCTTCATGCCTGGTTCTCGTCTTCGAGCTCTCCAACATTTCGTCTTGAGATACAGGCAGCGTATCAGCAGACTTGATACTATGTTCTTCTTGGGAAGAGGCATCCGACATAGCCTGGCAGTCACTACGAGACTTCTCTAATGCGACTTTTAGCTGTTTCTGTGCGGAGTGGAAATCCCGGGTGTGTCAATATAATCGAAGGCTGCTGATTACTTGATACGTATGACAACCAGTAAATATTGAGTATGACCGATTCGATTCACAAAATGCAGCCAGAAAATCAACCTGAACATTGACAGCGTTGTTAATGCGGCGATAACATTGCTCGGGGTGAATACTTCGCATTGCTATTGTTTTATTGAAGGCCGTGTAGGCAGCAACAGGGTCACTAAATGTCACGATCCCCTCCGCAACGATACATGGCTACATGATATCTAAAAATCTTGGAATAAGTTACCTGACCTTAAGGTTGCAGCACAAATGTCTACAAGTCGAGAGCTATGGGGAAAACGTTCTAGATTTCATAAGTTGGGATATAATGTGAATGAAGAGTGCGAAAAAAAACGAACAACATTTTGACTATGAAGTTTCTATTATATCTCACATGTTTCATTCGACAGCGGCCGATTTTCTGGGCCATACAGCCACAGCTTTTGAAAGTCTAGCAGTCTGCATCGCCATGACAAAATCCTGTCCAAGCTGAAAACTACTGCAACTGGCCACAATATACACCTAATATGAACGAAGGGCCATTGACTTGTCCAACTAGTCTGCCCCAATATCGCGCACTTCTCTGAATGTGATCGCTGGACCGACCCTCATTGCAGCCACCCGACACACATTGCGTGGACCCGCAGTCTAAATATTGCTATATATTGCGGGCGACATTTCATCACACGAATCATCGACATGGTTCACTCCGCCCCATCGAAATTAACTATTTGACCATTTCGCTGTGGGCTAAAGGTACCAAACATTGAGTACCCTGCCTAATTGCATTTTACACTGATTCTGGCATGTCTGAAGAGGTAGTCCTTCACCACATCCCTTGTCTGGCGTCTTGCTGGCCCAGAACACCACGAAACCAGGACGTCGGAGGACGGCATTTTGTCGTATTACGGATGCAGGTTTGGACAGATGATTGGTAGCAACGGATGACAGCAATTCTGCTGCTGTTTACATAAATGAGTAAAATTATACAATTGACTTCTAAATGTATTGGTTCTAGTGGGATCCCAAAATGATACGATTCTTTTTTGCTTCGGGGACGCCTCGGATGGACTTAAACCCAGTGACAGAAAAACGCACAAGACTTCGATAAATCGATGTTTGATTAACCCTACTCCTTGCGAGGACAGATTTTGCCCCTCACCCAGTGGTTTTCTGTGGTGGTGGGGAATTGGTTTTTACGGGCGCGTCAACTGCTAGGGTTATTTGCGCCCACCAGTGGTTTTCTATCCCGCTCCCGAACCGTTTGGCTTATCGTCTCGAACATAGCGACCTTCCCTAGAATTAAATGAGTGTTGGGTGAAAATGGGAGCAAAATCGATGCAGCAGACGCTGTGCCAGGCCCTTGTTTTAGGGAGATACTCCGACACGATTCAACGGTTAATTTAAAGGAAATAATGGGGTTTGCTGCCTCTTTGAAGATCTACGGCACAAAAATGCGCCAAATGCACTTACCCAATCTCCGGACAAAATACTAGCGATTGCATATATTTTTTGGCAGTGGCGTACTCAGATACACAAAATTTGAGCCGATATCTTATATTGCAGGCTAGTGAAGCCCCCACCCCAGGTAGCTTACCTGTATCAACCTTTGTGCAGCTTCAAATTAAACAAATAATGGTAACAATTTAAGCAATGTAAGCAAGATATCATGTATAGCATATTGTGCCAAATAAATAAACTGTGATAAAAAGCCCAGGAAAATAAATTTTAAAAAATCCCTAAAATTTCCCAATTTTAATTCCCAGAATACAGCTATCATTTTTGCACTTTATAAATTCATGTTTTGGTATGTTAAAGACCTTATGTTTGAAACTCAACACTTTTATCCATAAAAATCGGTAAAAATATGATCACTATGACTTTCCAAAAATGGGGAAAATTTACCATTTTTGCCCCCAAAATCCCCTATTTTGGGCCAAAAATGTTTGTTTACGTATATAGGAAGATCTCGTCATAGCGCATCAAACGGCGTTTGTTTTATTGGAATCGCTCGGATAGATTTCGAGATCGTAGGGAGGGAAGGGGGGGGGCAGAATCTGCCCCCCCCTCGCAGGTTAACGTAATGCTCGCCGCCCGCAGGGAATAGGGTTAAGCTTAGGCGGGTTACCGCAAGAGCGCATGGGATAACAAGGAGACGATGGTTGCCAGTTGCTACAAATACGTGTTGTCACGAAAAATAACGAGCGTTCACCAATTATTGTTATTATTTACCTTGAACAGTTTGTCGTCGAGTGAAAGGCGCCCGTGCGATGGCCCCGCGCCGTCGGCGAACTCAGCCGCTCGCTCATTGGCCTTCTGCTCTCGGGGCCGCTTCGTAGGCGGCGTCGGCACGTTAAAGTCATCTGAAAAACGGCGTTTTGACAAGCCAGTCTCCAGCTGAATCGGTATAAAACCATTAAACAACAACCAAACTGAGCCGAGACGTTAGTTTAAACAAGGGACGGTTGTTTATGAATATGAATAAATGCCGTATTCAAACAACAGTCACATTGAAACGGCGGCATCCAGTCACATGACTGCAACAGCATCACATCATGGGTGTCCTCATCAGCGGAGGGTGGGAGAGCAACCCCACTATACCCCTCATAACGGCAGGATTTTAACACCAACCCTACCGGAGTGTGAGAGAATCCCCTCCCCCACCCAACACACAAAGTTGTGGCGATGCTCCGCATTACACACTGGTAAGGCGTTGCCATGACAGCAGGAACCCGTTGAGATCCACCGCTCCACTCCCCAGAGGACGGCCATTCTGCTCACCGTCACTGTCGACGCCATCGAGCGCCCGGTAGTCGACGGCAACACCTCGGGTTCTGCGAGCGGGCATCACCGCTGATGTTCGCTCGTTGTATTACTCCAGCCGCCGACGGTGGGACTGGAAAGGCACACGAAAACTGGTGACGCATCAATTTGTTTTAAGTGGGGCAATTGGTAGGCATTAAGTTCATAGATGATATGTTTGCAAAAGATAATGTTTATGAGGCCATATTTGTGCTCTATGTGTATGTAAAAATCAGGATGTAGTGTTTTTACTTTAGGCAATAATTGGAGGAAAGTAATTGTTAAATGCTATGACACTTGATGATGGATGTTAAAGTTACCTGCCGGTCATGGCTGACACCTAAGAAGGTGTCTAGCAACATCGAACACAACTAAGATAATGTAAAAATTTGGAATGAAAATCATAGTTAAATCTGTAGCATTTATTCCTGTTTTAATAATTTTCCAAATTCAAGATTTGGCAGACTTTTTCAAAACATCGTTTTCTTCAAATTATTTTGGTTCAAAATTACCAAATTTAGAAAACTCTGAGATAGGCTTTTTGAAGTAGTGAATCTAAATCATTCACTACTGTTTACTTGTGTCTTTAAGTAAGCATTCAAGTATGGATTTCTGACACATTTTCGAAGATTTTCCACCTTCAGTCAAATGGTGAAAAGATGGGAAATCTTTCAAAATTGTCAAGAATCCATTTTTAATGCAAAATACAAATAAATGGCAAACAATGGAGCATGGTTGCCAAAGTTGCTGTTTGCTGGTATGCATTTTGTAGTTGCACTCTTTTGTATTTTGGGCTTTTAGGTGTCTTTTTCTCTTTTAGATCTCTTTAGGTTCAGGTGATGGGTGATTTGGAGTATGATCCAGTTGGATGAATAGATTATAGAATCAAATATTATTATTTATCATGTTTGATTTAGTTATTTTTATATTCCCCTTTTCAGCATATACAAATTCAAAACAGTACCTACAATAAAAGAGCACAAAATGCATACCAGGAAACAGCAACTTTGCCAACCATGCAATGGGGAATGACAGGTTCTACAACTTGGCCACCTTGCGATATCTAAAAGGGTCTTTATCTATGCTCAAAGGGCAGTATCTAAGAAAGTTAAAATGTCTCCACCATTCTTTTTTAGACACATCTATGCAATGAAATGTTTTTTCAGCTAAGCTTGGCAAAGCAATGAGTAGGCAAACTAGTAGAAAATATTTCATTTTACCTTGATATGTCAAAGGTCATCGAGGTCATCTAGAAATTCCCTCCTACTTGTGAAAGGTCCATTGCTGTAGAGCAAGTTTATACTATTTTTTTCTCAGACATACCACATAACACAAACAATCAAATATGAAGTACATGCTATGATGCTTATGTACCAATTTTTATCAAAATTGGAAGGGGTCAGGGAGGTTTTTGTGTGATTTGACATGGCATGACCCACATCCTTTTATGTGGGTCATTTAGTGATCATTCTTTTATATCTAAACCAATGAAGGCATCAGGCCAACACAAGCTCCTCTGATCAACCAAGGGCCCTTCAAATTGACTGGGGCTCACTCAGAACTTGGCACATTTGTAACCACCCTCCTCCATGTTTTGCTCACCTGCTTGGGCTTGAGCTTCACATATTGTGTGACTGTATTGACCTTGGGTCACCTCAGGTCAGGTCAAAGTACAAACATTGTGAAATGATAACATTGCAATGTTGTGGTTGTGCCCTGTCCAGAGATTTTGGGCATATCAGTTTCAAACTTGCAAAATTTTATTCGGGCCCAGAGCCTGGTTTCCTAAAACTTTAATAAAACAGTTTCATTCTATGATCATGGGACATGCATGACTTCATGCAAAGAAAATGCTAGAAAGCAGTAACAAAGAAAACAATCAATAAAGGCAAACAAAAGCCTTTATTATCCAACCTTAGTGAGCCAGGCTATGCTGATGCACAACATTAACACATTTCAATCAACTCCCCCCCCCAAAAAAAAACGGGAAAAAGCAGAAGTCTCGATCTATGCTGACTACTGGTGACCTCAATGTTGACCTGAACGAAAAATTGACCGAATTGCTTCGAAGTGTTTTTTGACGAGCTTTCGAACGTTTTGTTTCCTTTTTTTCTACGTCCCATAGGAGCCAGAATCGTGGGAGGGGGGGGGGGTGTTCAAACATCCCCCCACACACACACATACACCCTATCAGGTCGTGAAAATCCAGAGTGCCAGTGGGGCGTGGATTAATCGAACAAAGTTTCCATTTCTCCAGATTATCACGAGTTACCCAGATATTGTAAAGACACCAGAGACTGGATGGAAGCAAAAGGCTATCTGCTCAAGCTTCATCTTCTCCAATTATTATGTATTGATAACATGAACCCTCACTGCCTTACTTGCAACTTGGATGGTCATTTATCGATAGAAGTTTCGGTTTTAGATATAATTCTATCGACAATTGGTTACGTGCTACGCAATGTGCACATTACCAATTGCACCGTTGTGACAACATGCTGTGCAAAATTTATTTTCTGACACCTTTTTTGATGCATGATGTGGCTGCATTTTTATGTTAGGTGCACAATTTACACAATAGCCTTTAGTTTCCTTTCCTGTGAGACTGACTAGTGTAGGTAGAATTTGGAGGAGTAAAAATGATCCAAAATGGTTACAAAAATCGTCAACAAAATTATAACAAATATCGTTGGATATCAATACCATTGAAATAAAATCCTGCCTGTTCCCATTCAGAGTATAAGGTATATCTGTTTCCTATATAATTAATTTGAATGTTTTCTCAACCACCGTCTCCGTCTCTCGTCAGTACAGCCTCTGCTGGACCGGTTGCCACTGTCGGAGGCTGTACCATCCGGTGAACGGTGTGTAGGCAATAATTAGGACCCGGAGCAAATGAGCAGTATGGTAATAACATGGTATGGAGGCGCCCCGAGTCCGCCGCGAGGACCAATCATAGCCGACCGATTGAATCCCGACTCCGGCCCGGCTATGAAGCGTGAAGCAGACATTCTACAGACAAGCTGGTCACAGGCATTATAGTTCTTGTGGGAACTAATATCAACTTACACATGAAGTAGAAGTTCTTCATTTGTGAATGGCTAAATTTCGCAGACAATGAATGCTGGTGAACACATGCGAAACATTCCCGAAAAACAAAACTAAAAACTTGACGTGTACCTTAGCTCTTACTCACTATCGTAATTGTTTTGCTGGCGCCATCGGCAATATAGATTTTTGACACATTTTAAAGTAGAAGCTCCTTGGGGTAGTAAACAGTTTGTAATGCAATAAATTCAACCAAACTAGTTACAACGAAAACAAAAACAGTTGGGCAGAACAAGTGCGGTCTTATTTTAAAGGATTTCTTATTGTGTTTCATGAACGCAACCGATAAAGATCAATTCCCACGGAACTTAAATCGATTAGAGATGCTTTTATCTTGGCAAACCGTGCCTGCTCACGCAGCTTAGTAAGATAAGATCTGTAGAATTTTCAGTAGCATATTTATAACGCTGGTCAAGGAATGTCAACGGCTAATGGTTTAATAGAGCTGTTTGGGAAGCGCGCGGACCTGTCTGTCGGTAGGCGGCGAGCACCGCTGCTAGCCTCCAAAGACGTCACTCAGGGACGTCACTCAGGTGAATCCAGGTGACCACAGGGTCGTCACCGCGTCAGGTGAACAGAGTCGTCACCGGGTTTGGTGAACGGTGAGTCGTCACCGCCTCAGGTGAATAGAGTCGTCACCGGGTCTGGTGAGCAGAGTCGTCTACGGGTCAGGTGAGCAGAGAATCGTCAACGGGTTAGGTGAACGGGGAGTCGTCTACGGGCCAGGTGAACAAAGTCGTCTACGGGTCAGGTGAGCAGAGAATCGTCACCGCCTCAGGTGAACAGAGAGTCGTCAACGAGCCAGGTAAACAAAGAGTCTTCTCTAGATCATACCATGGAGCGAGTGTTGCAAGACTCTGGCAAAGAAATACCGGAGCTAGCAAAGAGCCCGGAGGAATGTCGAGCTATTGAGTGACACACAATTGTTAAAGGTTAAATACACCTTTAGAGCTGTCTTCTCCGTTGCATTTCGCCACAGCTGACATTCCCTGGTTTGCTCTCGGTGCTGTCTTGTATGCGGGTTACTGGTCCACCGTTACCCCCTCCCTCCCCCCCCCCTCCCCCTTCCCTCCCTCGACCCTGTGTCCTAATTGAAACATACGCTGTGCGGTGCTGTGATTGAAATGTTTTGGCGAACTGAGACATGGTCGCCCCGCCCCATGGCCAGGTGTAATTACTGAGTGCCGCCGCCGCCGCCGCCGCCGGGGGTCAGACGCCACCCTCCGCTCCTCTGGGGGGAGGTGAGGGGGAGGGAGAGGGGTGGTGAACGTCTCTGTTAAGCCGCACGGTACCGGGTATTGTTGGATATGGGGACTGAGGCGAGGGCAGGTGTGGAAGTGAAGGAATAAGGGGTGTGGGGAGAGCTACAGGGACGGACAGGGAAGACGTAATTTAGAGGGACGGATATCTGAGAGCGTGATTTGAAGCGTTTGGCGACTGTTTATGATTGTGATGTGCTAGAGTTGTCCGAGTTATCTTTACATTTGCCAATACAGCTCGACATGATGATCGGAGTTGGTCAGCTGGTGTTTTGGCCTAAGAATGGGATCAATCACTACTTGAGAGGGTCATGTTGGCTGTGGTTGGAGGGCAGGCAGTGCAGACGGATTCAGACCGGCATAAATATTTTGACATGGTTGCATCTGTCTGAAGAATGGTCTGAAGTCCTAAAACGTCATGGTTGTAGATGTTCGTACATTTATTAGAGGTAGTAAGGAACATACTGTAAAAAGTGATAAGGTCATTGAAAGAGGTGTCATCCACACAAATATATAGGAGCATAGGCGTAGGAGCCGGGGGGCAGGGGGGGAAGCAAGTGCCCCCCCCCCCAACTTTTGAGTCTCAAATCCTGTCCAAAATAACGTGGCAATTTAAACTTTAAACCTTTCTCGAGACTTAAACGCCGAAGCAGTCAAGAGTAAAGGGTAGTGTGTCCGTACCTTGAGGTCCTTGATATGAGGTGCGTCAATGA
>JARFNZ010104148.1:0-12860 GCA_031763405.1 Balanus nubilus | reverse complement strand
TTGGATTACCAATCTCAAACCGTTGGGCATAGCGTCTTGAAACTTTAAGACGTTTCCCAGAATTAAATGACAAAAAAAATGTGAAGAAATTGGACAAAATCGGTCGAGCAGAAACGGTGCTAGGTCCATCTTTTGGAGGCACTGTCGCAATTGATCGGCTTTGAAATAAATTTTAGAATGCGTTTGCTTCTTTGGTGTTCTACGGCACAATTAATGCGTCAAATGCACTTATCTAGCTAGCAATCTACATGAAAAATATTAGAGATTGAACATGTTTTTGGCAAAGGCGTACTCAGGCAGGTACACACAATTGTAGGCGATATCTATTAGTGAGAGCTGGTGGTGGGCGGGGCGCTGGTAGTGCCCCCCCCCCCCCCTCCAGCTGCTTACCTGTATCCGCCTACACGCAATACTAAAGTAAACAAATAATTTTTTTTTTAGGAATTGAAGGAAGATATTACAGCTTATCATGCCAAACAAAGTGTGATGACAAAATCCCCAGAAAATCCTGAAATATCGTCAAAATCATCTATTTCTTATTTCCTGAAAGCGCCTGATTTTTCACTTGTTCAACTTCATGTGTTGATTTAATCAAAAGTAAGACTTTTATGATAGAAGCTCCAAATACTATTTTTATAAAAACTGGTCGAAAGCATGATTACAAAAACCTTTCAAAAATAGCAAAAATGTGTCCACTGTTATCCTCCCCACCTCTTTTTTTGCCAAATAATGAAATTGTTCGACTTAAATAAGAAGATCTCGTCATGGCGTAGCAAATGATTTTGTCTTATCCAAATCGGTCGGGTAGATCTCGAGATCGTTGGGAGGCAGAATCTGCTCTCATCCCTTCGCAGTTTAACGTAATCCTAGCCGCCCGCAGAGAATAGGTTTAATTCAATTCCGGCAAGGGGCGTAGACATGATTCGTGCGTATGAGATTGACGTTCCTAATCATTTTTTAGAAGAGAGCCGGCATCAGATAAAGGGGTTACTGTACGCATGATGTGACCTTCCCAACATCCCGGCTGGCAGCGCGGCATTGCTAAAATACTTACTAGTCACAGCCTGCGTACAGAACCTTCGAAGAAGACACACTGCCAAATATTTTACAATGCAGAACAACGTGCGAAGAATGCAAACGTCAAAACATTGCAAACAAACTGATATTTTGCCCTTCAAATCCTCGTGATTTACGAGTTTTATTGACTTTAGGAATGCACTCAGGCGCTATTGCAAGTCAGGCTTTACTCCTGCAAACAAGTGTGTTGCAACGTTTTGGTATGCTCCTTTAGCAGAGTATTTGTATGCGTGCATTCAAAACATATGACAGCAAAGGAGACAGCTACTTTAAAATCCGTTAGTTAAGCATGTGGGAAAAATTATACACCCGGGATGACTACCTTACGGAACATTGCACATGCTTTACCTTAGGACGATTCTCCCTCACAACGCCGCCGGATATTTGCTTTGGTACATTATGCTGATATGTTACGATCCGTTCAGCCTTGTTGACTTAGCAAACATACGCCCCTTGAATGCTCTCGTCATTGTTGAACGGACCGGTTGGAATGCGGGGACGAGCAGAGCGCTCATCGCAAAGCTATTGCGGTGATGTAGATAACTGCCATTGTCACTTTTTGGCATTCTTTTCAATCATGCATGTAAATGTTATGGGGAATAGCTGCAATAACGTCGGAGTTCGATGACGTATTCAGTGATAAAGCTTCAGGCTCACGAACTTCTTTGTTCTCAAAAGCGTGATTGCTTCTTTGTTTCGTAACAGAAATTACAAATAATTGCCCATGTTTCTATTAATTTGCAAAATAGACACTGTATTTTCGAAAAATGGGTACCTACTGATTATATTTCGAAAGGAAACATGGCGATGATTTTCATGTAAAAACTTGGCACAAGCGGCATATTTATATCGTGCGAAAAAAAAACAATTCCAATTACGCAATACAATCTATTGCATTCTAACCTTAAATTGTACGAAAAAGTAACTAGCTGGCAGCTGAGAGCTGATCTTTGTCAATATGTTCACAATAAAAATCAATGATATTATGCCAATGAGCCAGGATTAGTGATTTCGGCCGAACGTCTTTAACAAAGCTGATTATCCTCTTACTATACTAGTGAGTAATGTATCTGATATGGTGCAGATATCACTTAAATCTGCCATATTAAAAAACTTCAATAACGTCACCACCTACGCCTTCCCTTTTCCTGATACCAGCTATATACCTATTACATATCCATAATCGTATTTGAATATGTAACTAATCTCACATCTCGCCAGCATTGAAACGCTATTACCAGAGACGCTCTTCCGCCTGGGAAGTACCTGATGCCGTCTGAGCCCGGCACACCTCCTGACGAGTCGGTGGCCCAGCTTCCCAGAGCCGGACCACGCCCAGTGTTCGACCTCCGAGCCCGGCCGGCCGCCCGGGCAGACATTGAATAGCCGCCCGGTGTGGTGTACCGTCACGGGTCGGTCCCCAGGTCTATTGGCGCCCCGCCCCGTCCCGCCCCGCCCGGCCGGCCAGCCGGGGACACTGGGACCCCGCCCGGCACACTGCGCCCGTCCCGCCCGTGAAGCTGTGGGAAATACCAGTGGGCGCTTCCACTGGCGGGACCCAGTGGAAGAGACCTTTAGTGGGACCCGAAGAGGGACCCCATAGCGGAGACCAAGCGGCGGAACTCACACAGCAAGGATACAGTAGAAGAACCCAGCGATAGGGATCGAGTAGTGGGACCCAGCGGTAGTGATCCAGTAGTGGGGAATGGGGACCCAGCGGTAGGGATCCAGTAGCGGGGAGTGGGGAACCAGCGGTAGGGATCCAGTAGTGGGACCCAGCGGTAGGGATCCAGTAGTGGGACCCAGCGGTAGGGATCTAGTGGTGGGAGTGGGGACACAGCGGTAGGGATCCAGTAGTGAGACCCAGTGGTAGGGATCCAGTAGTGGGACCCAGCGGTAGGGATACAATAGTGGGACCCAGCGGTAGGGATACAGTAGTGGGACCCAGCGGAAGGGATCCAGTGGTGGGGAGTGGGGACCCAGCGGTAAGGATTCAGTGGTGGTGAGTGGGGACCCAGCGGTAGGGATCCAGTGGTTGGACCCAGCGGTAAGGATCCAGTGGTGGGGAGTGGGGACCCAGCGGTAAGGATTCAGTGGTGGTGAGTGGGGACCCAGCGACAGAGATCCAGTCGTTAAGTCAAAGCATTCTTGACATTATCCCAGTGATAGTGACAAAGCAACAGTACCACGGCGTCTGGATCCTGGTGGCGGTGGTGTCATCACAACAGGTTCCCGGCGACAGGCTACAAGGACAAGGGCAACTGCACAACATTCTCTGAACTCACCGTCCCTCTACTGTCGCTGTCGGACGCGGTCGCCGAGTCCTGTGCCGACTCCTGTGATGAGTCCTGGGCAGAATCCTGTGCGGATTCCTGCGCCGACTCCTGGGTCGAGTCATGCGAAGACCCGGGCGCCGCCGGTAGACGGACGCTCATGGGAAGCCGCACGCGGGAGTTGAGTGCCTGGTGGGCGGGCGTCGCGTGTGCCCCTCGCTCCGCCGGGCGGGTGCCGTGCGAGCGGGCCAGACTGTCACTGCTCTGGTCCGTGGGGTTATCACTGGTGTCACTGTCCGGGTCAGAGGAGGTCACCATCGTGGACGCCGCTGCCGCCGTCGGAGCGGTGCTCGGTCGTGCGGGTCGGGGGTCGGGCTGGTTCGACGAGCGGCCAGCGAGCACGGCGTCTCCCTGGTTCGCCGCAGACAGTTCCACAGGTGGGGACATGTCACCGGGCACACGAGTCCTCCCGTCACTCACACAGCTCCTTCACAGTGCTGTAGTGTCCTCTATCCTCTTCAGTCCTTTACGGACCTCCGATGTCCTCCGTGGTTCCTCACGGCTCTCCACAGTCCACTGCAGTCCTCCGAGCGCTCAGACGAGTCCCAGTCTCGGCCGCTGTCCCTTCATGGGCCTCAGAGCTGCGGGATGAGGCCGTGAAGAGTCCCCTGCTGGCCGGACCGGCGTCGCACAGCCTCCATGGCCCCCACCACCTGGCGACAGGGTCAGAGTTAGCTCCCGCCGACGGCAACACCATCCACACTACCGTGTCGTAATCGGCAACGGGTTTAGTACGATATTCACGGGCGCGTATGGCAGGTGTTGCACGGCGTCGTACTCGCCGCGCGGGGGCTGCTGGTTGAGTCGGTGAGCAACGGCATGCAATCCCGGCTGGCAGTGACCCTGAGTCGCCTTGATTTCGGTCAGCGGTCACAATCCGCCGGCCGCGGTGCGGTCGGCCCGACCGGTCACAATCTGACAGCTACGGTACGGCCGGTCCAGCCGGTGTTTCCAGATCAAGTGCCATTCGCGGTAGCCGTAGCGGGTGAGAATATGACGGCGAGTTCAGGTTGGCGCCGTTATGTACTGTCGTCGGGAAAAGAGTGAGTTATGTATTCGGAGGTATTCGTGGAATGACAGATATATGTTGGGTAGAGCCGGTAATTATTAGGTACTAATCTTAATTAAAGCAGTTCTGCACTGCAGGTTGAGTAACACATCAAGCTAAGGGACATAAATTGCTATATTAAGCGAAATAAAGGCGCATTCGCGGCGAATTTCACAGTTGACTGAGCTTACAGACATTTGATAGCCTTCGCTGCATTGCCCAATGGCATTGCCGATAAAACTCGCGGCGGGGAGTAAGAGATTACTTGTAACTACAGTGAAGGTTAGTTGATCTGATGACAGGGACCGACGAGACAGCTGATTTGGAAACCCTTTCTTTCGTTCAATGGAACCACAACAACCTTAAACAGCACTACGCTTTGCAGCCGAATGTCTGCTAATGTAGTACTTTCACGGATCTTATAATGTCACAAACTGTAAGGTCACCAGAAGCAATGAGCTTACATCAATAAGTATGAGCAATACGCAATTTCTTGTGCAGATCGATGGCAGAAATATTTAAACATCAGTCAAGCAAATTCAATGTCCTTTATCAGATGACCAGGCTACGCTATTGTCACGCAAAAATATGCGGCGGAACAGCTTACAAGTTAACAGACACCAAAAACATGTGTCAAGGTTCAGCACCATGGCCTACGTGGACGGACTCCACAAGTTCGCTGTTGAGCAAAACTACATGTCGTATATGTATATGTTGAAAGAAACACAATAGGTCTCGTAGATACAGTAGTGTGGCTCAGCCCAAGAGCATATTGTACGGAGCTGATAAGCTATGCTTGACTTAATCTTACATAACAGAACACGCAACGAGACAGTGAACAATGTCTTTTTGTGGTCTCACGTATACATTGGAGCATAACGTTGCTAAAGCTGGTTTATATTTAGATCATATTGCATTTTCCTAATGAAACCTGTCGATGCGCGATTGGTATAAAAAAAGATGGCATAAGTAATTTTCGGCCATCTTGAAAAAGCTCGTTTCACAGATAGACTACATATTGAAAGAATGTGGTTCTAAACAACTGATTTCTTTCCTTAGCCCTAGCTCCATGGATATTTAACTTGACGTCTTAATTCAAACGAATCTCCAATTGTTCTCATCTCTTCCGGGCACACAACTGCACGCACAATGCCTCTTTACACCCTCTTCCCCTGACAAGACAATGCACGAGTGAGCCGTAAATATGATGGCTCTTAATAGCCATGTAGTTGGAATGAAATGCCCGGCGTGAATCATCCGACAAACAAAGCACAAACATGCGGCCCACGTCAAAACAAACTGATGGGGCGTAGCACGGGCGTGCAAATTGCTCCAACGCACGGTGGGAACGTCGGAAACACCAAGGCACACGGCAAATGGCTGTAGAGTTATTGCACTAACTACAATAAATTAATTATGGGGATTGTGGCTAAGTGTACAAACCGGTAAACATTTGTAAAATGAGTGTTAACTAGCACTCAGACAATTTTTTCTAACCGATGGCATAATCGATAAAATGATAAAGAACACATATCAATCATGTCTGAATGATAACAATCATGTTTCCGCTCTCCGACAAGAATAAGCACGTCCAGCAGTGTCTCTATACTGTCGTATATATGTCACTGCCACAGAGATAAACTTAATTAGTACATAATTTGATTGAGCAGTCACGACTTCAATTATGTCCCGCAAAAGAAATATTAGAATATCCATGAACCTTCCTAGAATAGCCATGGACTTCCTTGGTCGTGTCTGCACGGTACCTGTGTCTGGGTCTCTCCCCGTGCTCAGCCTGTCCACACTCTGCGCCGTGTCCGACTGGGCTGGCCTCAGGCGGTCACAGGGGCCGATCTGACAGCGGGCCGCTCACTACCGTGCGTTCCGAGCGAGCGCCGCCGCCGCACTGACCGTCTGCTGCCGGTCCCAGCCGGCCGCCTGCCGCGGTCAGCCGGCCGTCAGCCATCAGCCGTCAGCCACCGGTCCAACGACGGCCTGTCGGACGGCTGACGGCCGGACCACAGCCGACCGCCACGCTGTCCACCGACGACCGAACACACAAATCAGCCGGTCAGCCGGGACAACCTGGAGGGCAGCTGGGGCAGCCAGGCGGTCACCTGGGGAAGCCGGACGGTCAGCCGGGACAACCAGCCGGGCAGCCAGGACAACCAAGACGGCAGCGAGGGCGATCAGCCAGGCAGCTGGAGCCTGGGACAACCAGACGGACAGCTGGGGCAGCCAGGCGGGCAGTTGGGGAACCAGGCGGGCAACTGGGGCAGCCAGATGGGCAGCTGGAGCTGCCAGCCGACTCCGTCGTGAGGCAGGGGCCCATCTGGTCGCGAGTCGCAGATCCGTCCGTCTGGTCAGGGGCGGCAGGACAGCAAGGATAACCAGGCAACCAGCCGGACAGAGACGGTAACCAACTGGTCGGTAACCATACGGTAACCACTGGCGTGACCAACCGGACAGATGAGCACCAGAGGCAACAAGCAAAATAAGCCGACCAGCAGCGGTCAGCCGTCAGCAGTGGACCAGCGGTAACCACGCCGACGGTCAGAGAACCAGCACAGCCAAACGGCCAACAGGTGTAACCAACCCAACTTGGGCCGACGAGCGGAGGGACTACACTGACGAGTGGCGGGCAGGGAGACAGCACGGCCAGAGGCCAACAGGGGTATCCAGCCCAACTTCGGCTGACGAGCAGAGGGACTACACTGACGAGTGACGGGCAGGGAGACAGCACGGCCAGAGGCTAACAGGGGTATCCAGTCGGTCAGCTGGACAGCAGCGGTAACCACTCAGACGGGTGAAGAACCAGCTGACGTAGTTCATAATGGAATCTTTTTAATCGGCTTTGCATTGATAGGGGACTGATTTCTTAGAATAATATTTTAGCATCAATGGAGCAACAACGTTTCAAACCGCTGTAGAATAATAAATGGAAGTAACGGTCCAATCTGCCCAACAATCCCTGTTTCAATCAATAAAAAAGTATGGCATTTAAAAGAGTCATCCTCTTTCCACTCGCTTCTTCGCGATATGATTTATGGATTTGTCGTGTAGTAGGTTAATACATTTGCAGAAAATCGCAATGGTCGGTTTAGATTCAGGATGAGTTCGTCTGGAGGTATTTGGTAATTCGTATTGAATAAGACGGCTCTGATCCGTTTCATTCTGTAGTGATCGGCTGACGGCTGGCGAGTGGCGGATTCCACCTACTGTCTGCCCGGCTGTCACCTGACCTCCTACCAGTCCTCGGCTGTCACCTGACCGCCGACTGCCAACCGGCTGTCACCTGACCGCCGACTGTCAACTGACTGCCGGTGACGGATCACAATCGGCCAACGCCGCCGCCAGCGCGCACACTGCCAGCAGAATTCAGCCGGATAACGGATTCTATGTAGAATTGGTAGGATAATGGGACTTTCGGTGCATGACTTTAGAATTCAGCTGGAACGGCCCCCAGTACTGTTTTAGCCAGAAACGTGCCTATTGTCTTTTTATCTTTGGATTCTATCCTTGGCTTAAAAATTTGAACATAGAAAGACTAAGTACATTATCGTCCGGCTCACATGCGTTGGTTCGACACGCATACGAGTCTGGTTCGAGTATATAGCGTCCTGGGTTCGACAGTTGACCTCACATGTAAATACCAGGCACGATACTGACCAAATGGCCATCCAAGCATCTCAAGATGCCGAGATAGTGGGGGAGCAGACATCAGGCATGTGCTGTGTTGTGTCACCTGTTCTCGGGGACTTGTATGTATGTGATTAGCCGCACCCACTGCCCATACCAACGGACGTGCCAGGGTGGATGGAACTGGCGGAACCAACGTCTCCAACCCTGTGATGTTATCCGTCCCAAGGATCACGGTACCGTGCTCATTTTCTAAGAGCGTCAGTTGTTGATGGCATTGAGATAGAAAGAAAGGCATTAGCACCGCTGTGTCCTATTGGTTTGTCAGGGAAAGAGTGCGGCAATTCATCATTGACATCATACACACGTTAGTGACATGACAAGGCATCCAGCAGTGACATGTCAATTAATTTCTCAATGGCAAGTAAGGGTAGTCGTAAGTGACATGTCCACATGTCCACCCCACCCCAGCCCCCTCCCCTCCCCCACATATCCATCCCGTGTTCGTGATGCGTCTTATTTACGGCCACTTTGCCGGTGTGTGCTCTGCCCGGCTGGGGCGGGGTGATTGGCTAACTCGCGGTCCAGGGCCATCGTTGATTGCCCAGGCGACACACACGCTGGGACCGTGCCGCCGCCGTGGCCGGCTGGAGTCGCCGTTACACACCGCCGACCGTGAAACGAACGGCCATCCGCGCGTGGCCGCAGAGCGGGTGCCACCAGACCGGGAGGGTGTGCCATGCCGTCAACAGGCACGGTGCACGCTGGGAAGCCGACACTCATAGCGGGTACCGCACTGTGGTGCCGGTCAACACATATAGCGGCTATTGGACAGACGCTGAGCAGGGAACAAACTGAGGAGATACCGAGCTGTAAGCCAGCGCCGCACAGGTGACAGCATGAGCGGTCGCGCCGCGGAGCCAGCACAACAAGCACTGGCAGGTACCGAACCGAACTGTAAGTCAGGTGCCGCACAATTAACAACATGAGCCGTCTTGCCGCGGAGCCAGCATAGTAAGCAGTAGCACTGACTAGCAGGTACTGCCTGGTGCCAGGTGCTGCACAGCCGACAACTGGCAGCCTCTAGCCGCACATTTATCTAACGGCCACAGCCGCACACGGAACATTCCTGGAGCCTTCGACCGCTGCTTGGTGAATTAGTAGTAAATAATTGTTTTTAGTGACAGGTATGTATCGTTGGAAAAAGATCGCTACAATTTGTATCATATAGCACAATGTGAGAATTCGTACGTACCAAGTACCTACAGGTATTTAATATTCTCGAAATAACTCCAAAGAATTTAGAAATAATTCAGGGAAAATTATCGCCCGAAAACAGAGGTTACAGGCCAAGTACGCAAGACTGCTTCAACATCAAACATATTACAGTCGCAGGTGCTAAAATGTCTCATCTACCAACACTATATAGTTGGCAAGGTGACCTCCCGTGGCGCAGACAAATAACAAGCGATTGGGTCAAAGCGTCGATTCGCGTGAGCGGCTGCGTCGTGCTCGTTTCCAACAGCGACGAGCAGTGGCGCATGTCGGTGTTGGGCTACGAGCAGTGACGCATGCAGTGTCAGCGCGGCGAGCGGTGGCGCAGATCGTCCGATCGCTGCGCACCAGCGCGGGCGGGTACGGTTAGTCGGCCGAGGGCAGATGGTCGGTAAGTTAAGCCCGCCGGGAACAGCTGATTGGCAGCCTGCTGTTCTGGTTTCCGAGCCTTCCGGCGTCTGTACGCCGTGCCGCGCTGGGTCTGTAGTAGAGTGGTGAGTGTAAAAACAAGCACCAGCGTGGAGTTGCTGTGGGTGAGATAAAAACACGCGACGGAAGGGTGTTAGCCGGTTAGGTGGCATTCTGGCCGCGGGGTGTTCCGGAAGTTGGGTTTGACTCGGGTATCCGGGCCGGGACTCGAGTCACAGCTGACGCGGGCCAGGTTAACTGTTCAGGAAATTATCGCTGTCCACATGGTAATGCGGTCCAAATGGATCCGAGTTATGCAGTCGCATCTTGTTATCACTGATCAGGTGTCTGTCGAGGGTATGTTCGAGATGTGCGCGACAGGTGCGTGGCGAACACCACGTTTAATGTAACGTTAAAAGTTCAAACATTTACATCGCAAAAGGGAGGTAAACGGTGTTATACACGAATGCTGAATACTTCGATGTGATGCTACGCTACTCATGTAACTCCAATACAGCCCATCGCTTTAATACGTTTAGTTTTATTGTCAATTCGTTTAACCGTAAGTTAAATGTGGTCGTCTCGTCACATGCAACAGTCGAGGAGGAAATAGACTTCGAAGGGAATGTAAATGTGCTACAAGAAACACAATTACAAGCAAAAGTCGATCTAAGCATGTTAAAAACACAACAATCATAATTCGATTTTTTGACAGCTGCACAAAACAATGGCAAAATGTGGTACAGACTCAAAGTATGCCTAGGCTTCAGTGTGTCATTGACATACCGTTGAGCATTAGTCGTACAATATTCCCTTTCCATGTCTGCCATCAGACACAGAATGTCCTACCACGGTAAACTATCCAAGTCGTCAGCCACTGATAGCATATGCGGCATCCATTGTGCGGCGTTCACCATGGAATGGTTGGTCTTCAGGTCGGTATGTCTTTGTTGGCGGAGGTGAAAAAGTCTACAAAAACGTACCACAGGACAGCGGAAACTTCTAAATTTACACAACTCAAAACAACATACCGGTAGTGCTAATCTACGTGTCAAAAGATTCTGAACACCTCAGTCCGACGACTTCCAAATAACACCCTCGGAGCATTGTTCTGGCATTATTATTCAATTCAAGCATTTTTGGTGGCGTGTAGCAGGTTTTCATCGGCTTTTTCACCTCCGTGGGAGCCGACGTTCGCCAGATGTCACCGCCTCAGCCTTCATGTGATACCGCTATGTGTCGGCATCGCAGTCGCCGCGTCCGCCGCCTCGGCCCGGGGTTATCTCTGTGTTCCGCGGCGGCGTCTCCAGAGGAAATGTGCAGTCTCGTCCGGAAATTCCGAGCCTCACCTTCCCGCGCCGGTACTTGGTCGGACGTGCCCTTTGCCATCAGTGTGCACCCGTATGTACTTAGCGGGCTTCGTGGAGCGGCAATAAGGCGTACCCACTGCGATGGTTAAAGATATGGGTCCGTTGGTCTGAAATATCGTGTATGACATTGAGAGAAATGTGAAATGTTGTCGACCAGCAAAACACACACGTTGTAGATATAGAGGGACAATGCCATTCATTGGTCGCATAGAATTGTTGTGATATTTTGAATGGTTTGCAGTTCATGTTCGTGAATGAATAGAACTTAGCGCATTTTTTTATTTTATAAATGCACTGGTTGCGATTTCCCCACATGTTCAAGCAGCAGCCTACGTCCCCGTGAGAAGAATGGCAAAGGCCAATAAACCGACTCTAAGCTAGGTACCTGTCGTCTCAAAGTTCGTTCGAGCTCTATGTTCAATGTCGCGTCGAACTTGAACGGCGAACGTTGGATGAATAGCTGATGGACTGGATAACGGTTCCCGGCACGAAATCCACTCAAAGAATTTCCTCCGAATGGATTTGGTTTTGCATGCAAATGTTGCTCGCTCGTAATACTAGCCTTGACCTATAGAAACCCTCTTCCATGCTCGAGCTTTCTGTTTGGTGGCTAATAATTTTTTGACACAGCAGGTGATGTTAATCATCGAAGATTAGCCAAATTTGCAATATACATAGGACTGCCAAAAAGCATCCGACCTTTGTCCCTAAAAAATGATCTCCTTGGTATTCTCAAAACCGGTGTTGTGCGACGTCATCTTCAACAGGGGGAAACAGCCACAATGAGAAACAGTCACAGCCAGAAGGCTAAAAGAGCCACGTCAGGTGAATATGGGGTACTGTTGCACCTGTATGATCCTGTGCTAGATCAAAATACGCTGATGAAGTGGGATTAGTGGGCTGGCGCATTGCCATGGCGGGGTTACCACTTAAACGACGTTCAAACTCCAGTCTCTTCCCCGCACTACGTCGCGCTTAAGACGCAGTATTTCCAAGATAATATTCACCTTCGATTTTCTGACCATCTGGAGAGTCCTAGTGTCAAAAACACCTTGGCAGTGGAAGAAAACCGTTGACATGACCGGCATCTTCCTTCGAACCTACCACCCCCACGCCTGCCTGGCGGCATGTTGCTCTGCACCGAAGCTCGATCGCTCTGGAGGCTATTGGACCGAGCCCTTATTTAAGCAACGCCTACTGCCTCATTACCAAAAGCCTGTTAAAGTGCTGATTGCTGAACCCTCCTGATAGTGTCGTACTGCTGTCCACAAGTATCTTACAAAAGTTGGTGCAACATCTTCTATCACTTTTCGGCCATGTCGTGGCGGTAGACGAAAATGTGACGAGCAATGACGACATAGTGTACGTCAGACTTGTGAATGATTACAAATTACCATGAATCGATTCAGAGTGATTCACCGGCTAACATGGATGGTTGAATAATGATTCAATCAATCGACATTACTACTGGTAAACGATTCACAATTATTTACGGGCTAACGTGAATTATTAATTAATTATTCATTCAATGATTTATTCTTGAATGATTCAATCACAATAATTATCCATGCGAAGTGTAAAAACAGTGCATATGTACATTCGGTAATAAGGGTATTTACAGACCAAATGAAGGTACTGGAAGTGATCTCGACATTTGTTGACTCAGTTCCATTCCCCATTATGAAGGTGATGCATGTATCTTCTGCATAG
>JARFNZ010103816.1:0-12870 GCA_031763405.1 Balanus nubilus | reverse complement strand
CTTCAATACCGAAATATGCTGAAACAATGCAAGCGAAAATGCCATTTTTTTAGGCTTATTTTTCATTCCATTAACTTGTATTTCATTAAAACGTGAAAACAATAGCTACTGATTGTAGGACAAATGTTTTGGGCGATAACAAACAGTAAACACACTCCCTTTAAAAGATAAAATATTAATATTAGTAAAATACTCGATAAATACACGGTAAGGGTTATGAACAAGGAGCACAAATATGCATAGGAACGGCAAAAAAACTAAAAAAGACAAATGTGATTTTACACCTTTTTAGCTGCAATTTCAAAAAGATGAAGACCAAATTAAAAAAGTTCAAATGCGATTTCACGTGCCTCCAATTTGAATTTGTTCTTCATCTTTTTGAAATTGCGACTAAAAAGGTAGAGTTTGTTGATAACGGTCATTTTACCGTTTAAACCCAGGTTAATGAATATTGTGTCAAGGTAAGGTCAAGGTCAAGTAAAATACTGTCATTTTGAAATTAATAATTTTAAACAAATAATGCATGTTTATTGACCCGTCACGCGCTGGAATTCCAATGGTGTCATTTTTTTTAGTGCATAGTCTAGAAATAAAAAAACGCATTTCAGAAATTGACGTCATAAGGTGGGGATACTTAGCGAGCCGTCAAGCATTCCAAAATAAGATATTGCTTTAGAGGTTGGTTTGGATATTTCCATACTTGGTCCCTTACATACTATGCAGTACACCACGAGCGAGTATAAATATGCAGTTACTTGACGAGGCGAAGCCGAGTCGATTAACGCGTCTGTATACTCTCGAGTGGTGCAATTGTTTTATCCCGCCCCGCCAAGCTATATCAAAAGCACAGGAAGACTTCTCGGCCGTGGTTTGTCAAATCGATAATCATCATATGTTGAATAAATTTCCAGTTATTTGATCGTTGATTAAAAAGTTGCCTCAACACCTGCTTCAATCGCAAATACTGATATCGGCGTGGGATAAATTCAGGTTTTAGAATGCTTTCAAAATGTTGGATTTTGTGGGCCAAAATACTTCCAAAGAATTCAAAAAAGAAAGTTTTATTTTTCAGGTACAAAATCCAAAATTGTCAAGAAACTTAGATAATTATTTTAGAGATTTTGTCATCTCACGTCTTTAAGCTATTTATTTGTTTTACTCAAAACATATTTTTTTTTTTAACACTGACACTTCTCGTCCGAAAATCGCGTGCAGTAACGCCGCCAAATTGGCTATATCTAGAAAGTCAACGAAAAGTTTAATTTTCGTTTAGACGATGCAAATTTGAAGTCCGATAAGATATGCGAAGCTTAACGGCGATAACGCCATCCATGTTTGAGTTTTGGGAATATTCGACAGGCGACTTAGCCCCTGGTCAATGGCGGGCTAATGATAAATAATGCTTCAGAAAAATATCAGTCAACTCTCGCTTTTAACTTCTTCATTTGGCTCAAACGATGTTTTACTAAAGCGTGCCTGCTTTTACACTGCTGCCTTTCATTTCCTGCTGTTTAATTTCGATATCATCTTCATCATCGACTCAGAGCGGGTCGGTTAGCTGTCGCTGCCCTGACGCGTGCCCGTGTGTCCGTGTGCTGTCCGTGTGTCTGTGTGTCTGTGTGTCTATGTGTCTGTGTATCTGTGTATCTGTGTATCGGTGTGTCGGTGTGTCTGTGTGTCCGTATGTCCGTATCGTGACTCGGTGTGTGTTTTACACAGGGCTGCTGCCGCTGACCGCCGCCGACCGCAGCAAGGCGCAGTGCCTTCTCTCCCGGCCGTACGTGAAACACAACCGGTTCTGGCAGCGACAGGTCAGTCCAGGCCCCGGGGCACTCGCAATGGCACCCAGAGGGTCAACCCTGCCCCGGGGCACTCTAATAGCAGAGGACCTAGAATTGATCCCTGTTGGAGCCCTGTAACTATATCTTGTTTTTCAGAGTATGCGTTGATTTTCGTTGTCTGGTATCTGTTGTAAAGATATGGTGTAATTATCTTAAGCAAAGGTCCTCTGATCCTAATAAGATGCAATTTCTTCAGTAGTATCTCAAAACAAACTGTATCGAATGTTTTTTTAATCTAGGTATAAAATACACGTTAGCTTATTTTCCTGCAGATTTGTAGTTATTTCATCGTGCATATGAGCTACCGGCATACATGTGCTATGTTTCTCACGAAATCTGAATTGCTACGGATATAATATGTTGTTTTTATGAATGACTATATGCTTTAGTGTATTCATGCGAATTGCAAGTGTTTTGTATTAGTAATCTATACCTACTTGGCGATGTTCTAAGTAGTGTGTGCTTGTGGTCGAGTTCCTCGAGCGATGCCTCGAACTACAACAATCATCCAATACATAGAAAACACGCTTCCTGAATTCAAACCATGCCATTACCATCAGTAAAGAGCGATACAGGCATGTGTTCATGCACGCGTTCTGGCCGCAATCTCTCAGCTGAGGCTTGCTCCTCAGATCCGTGAGATCCTGGCGTCAGGCCGGAAGGCGGAGATCCAGTGTCTGAGCGCGATCCACCCGACCTTCCTGACGGATTTCTACCTGCCGAGTAAGATCCAGGAGTGTCTGGCCGGCGGCTCGAGGGCCTCGGGGGACCAGAGTCTGCCCCTCGGAGGCACACAGTGACCAGCGATACTGCTCAGGAACGGACCATGGCAGCACGTTGCAGAGTGCCGGGCCCGGGGCGCGTCGCAGCAGCACCTCTTCTCAGCGCTAGGCGGCTCCAGCACATCCAGACACACCCACAGGACACTGCTCAGGGACATGACGCTGTGACAGCGATCTAAGGCAAGTCTTCTCAGAGACGCACTATGACTGGAAACCCAGAGAACCCTACTTTGGACAGACGTGCACCGCTGGATAAAGCAGTATACGGGCCGAGAACTGTTCTCTCACCTTGACCAGCCGAGGGGAGGTGGCGTAGCGTACTTCCCACGAAGGAGATGCATGCGATCAGATTATGCAGCATCTGTGTTGAAGGTAGTGGAATGTATGCCCTTCAAAGACCATGTAAAATCAGGAACAGACGTCGGAAAGAAAATGAGAAGCTGGGCTGTTCGCTCACCAGCGTAAAACGACACTTTAGAGCGGTATTTGCCGTTTCAGTTATTAGTGAATGACGCTGAAATGTGGTCTATGAACTGGGGCACTGGTCTTGTTGCACTGGGGCAGCCATCATACCGGTCTGCTCAATCACGCAGAGCGTCGATCGTTGAGCATGTGCTAGTACGCATCTGTATTCCGTCTCGCAGTGAAAGGAAGACAGATCTGTAACCAGAAAGTGTCAATCACTGCTTCAATCATCGCACTGACTCTGCGATTTCACAATTTCCGACAGATGTGTCATTGTTTACGGAGTAAGTATGATGTGACAGTTGCCACCTTGATTTTGAATCTCATGCGTATTTGTTAAAGAAGATGACGTGCCTGTTGGACTCGTACATTCACTCTTTCCGTTTCTAGTTATGGACTCGTATGGACTCGTATTGCGCTGTTTGGTGTAATCATTTATGTATCGTGTATCCAATATCCATTTCATCGTTCGTGGATTTAACATTTGTTCCGATTTGTTCTTCAGTTCAGATCGCTGTCATTATGTCGGCTCTTCGATTAGGCATCCGTTGTACATATATCGGCATCTGGCTCGATAATTTTAGTCACCGCAAGTTGCCTCTCATTATTGTTGAATTAGAGTATTTTATCGTTAGATAATACAGTAATGTCTTTCCACATAGCCTTATTTACCATCCTTCTTGGCTGACATTGTTGTATTTTTTACCGTTCTTATGCTTTATCATGACCGGAATGCAGGTAGCGTGCTGCTCAAAGTAATACATTAATTGGACGTGCCTTGGTCTTTTGTGGATGCTGATGGACCGGTGCCTTATCAGTTCTTACCTGAAGAAGCTCTATATGATACAATGTATCAGCAGGATCCGGACACACTGTTCTAACAGATGAGTGTTAAACGCTAAGCTACACATGAGTTCCGAACACTAAGCATATGCGTGTTAAGATAATTTATCTCCGGAAATGCATTCACCGAGCTAATTGACATAAGGTCGTCGAACAGCTCACGCACTATTTTTGCCGTAGTGATCTGCTTTTTGTCTCATGACATCAGATCAGCCGACCCGGTTGAGTAATTATTGGCTCGACTTTCTGCAATTCACCTCGTTTTCGTTTCAACACAGGCGGAAAATATCAACTTTCTATAGAGCACCGCTCTGATGACCGTAAAAAGTCGCCTCTTACCGTAACTGTGGCCGCTTTTTTTCCCATTGGTAGCGGCCACAGGGCAGCAGTAGTGGCTCCCGACTGGGGACCCGGTTTTTATGAGCGGCTGGACTGCGGCGACCGGGCCTGTCATACCTGAGGTTATAAGTAGTATGTGCCGCTCGACTCACCACTCCACAGACAGTGACGGACCGGCACGGGGCCACTGGCGGTGCCCTAGGGAACCAGCATGAGTTCCACATGTCTGGTGAGTTGAGGACAGCGTTGATGGGGACTTGGTGATACTGGAGAGCAGCGTGAGGGAGGATGGTCTAATTTTGCATTTATTTAGTTTGTGTAGTGAGGGGATCGTTGTAACTGGCAAGTAAAGCCGGCTGCGTACTGGCCATTCGGCCGCGATATGGCCGTGCTTTGTTCACAGCGATGTCGGCACGCCAGAAAATTCGATTTATCATATCGCTGGCACATCGTGACTCCGTTGGCCAAGTCAATGGGGGTCATCAGGTACTAAATTTTCAGTTTTAATGTTGCACATTCGCTTAAAAAGATATTTTCTTGAAGCATCGTATAAAATAATTTTGCATCCGTAGCTTTCTAAGACCGATCAGAATGTGCCAACTATAAAACACCTTTCGATTTCGTTACGTCACTCGATAGTAGGGGAAAGCGGGGGAAGACGGACACCCTTACAGTTCTGGAGCTATAGGACGTTGATTATTTGTCCCAGAAAATCCGCATCTATTTAATCTGTTCAATTGTCTATCTCTCGTAGTAATGAAAGCACGGTGATAATGCATGCAATGATATGACGTTAAGAAATACTAGGCAATATTTTTTGCCTGTTTTGCGCCATGTTGGGGCAAAATGGGCCACACTATCTAGTGAAAAATGGACTGAATGGCGGGTAATTTATTTTGTATCTTTCACTCTTTATTTAACTTCTTATAAGTTATGGGATGTTTCTCGTCATTCATAATTATAAATGCCTTTTTATCCGTTTTTTTTTTGTTACAAAAATTAATCATTTCAAATCAAATGTGTTCATTAAGGGGGAACATAAAACCTTTATTAATATATGTACATTCAAAATTTGGTCCTCAGCTTCCATCATACGCCTTTTGGCATTGTAGATCACGGCCAAAAATATTACGACAGTGGTCAGTTTTAACTCAAACACTACCACTGTATCCACCTCGCGTTCCGGCTAACCAGACCATGTTGTTGCCGTTTTGCCCAAATGCTCATTTTGCCCGATCCATTATGCTCCCGGGCACTATTGTGACACAACTCATAGTGCTGGAAAGTTGTTGGGACTGGGAATATATCGATGCTCACTGAGCTCCTGCATGTGCCGACCATCAAATGGCCACTTGTTGACAATTAATTGTCTTTGAAGACCGGTAAAATAATAACAAAACATATCTGAGCCCTCCCCTTGCATATTATCCCAAGATGAGTTTCCACTGAGCGGACTAATGCACCCCATTTAGTTACACTTTCGGTAAGCCTAAATTTAACTATTTGCTATTTTTCCGGCGATAACATGCAGGAAAGGCCGTTTTACCCGGGTGCATTATTTTCACTTGTCCGGAGTCAGACCGGTAATTTTTTTTCAAAGCTCAATTTGAGGTAAACACTTCAATAAAATAACTGTAAAAATATTATTTGAATGACACTGTCAACCAGGTTTGGCGGGATAAGGATTCACATGTTAGTTAATGTCAGAATTCAGACCGTTATTGTTAGAGGTTGAGGAAGGTTTGACAGTGCCTGCTAACTAGCCAGTTATACTGAAGAAATGAAAACACAACTCATCCCCCACCCCATCGCACACGTCGCCCCCGCCAACCACATGCCGCCCGGGCGGACCGCCCCCCATACACCGCACACGACGCCGATTTTGCCCCGTTTTCCCCTAAATAATATTATTCCCATGGCATTTCGCTACTATAGTTCATTTTGTTTTCTTCAAAAGGCGCCTGGTCCGAAGTGTCCTACACAAACAATCTCCTATATCTTCAATACAAATTAATTAAATTTCAAGTCGCTGGTAGCTTTTCGATAGGGTCTTTAACATTGTTTGCACAGGACACTTCGAACAAAAACTTTTTGGGCCCGTGCACCTTTTAAAAAATTGACTATCTGGTGACCTCAGTCAGCGAAAAGTTTATAATGTGCAACCTTGAAACATAATATTAAAAATAACAAAGATCTCAACAATTACAACTTATCTTCGGAGCAGGAGTGTAGCTTCTCAAAATAACTTGAAGGGGCTGAGGTGGGGAAAATCGCTCAAGCTACCATGGTAATCCTGAAGGATATGGATTTCTCCCCGGATTTGATCTACTTTCACGCCAAAGTTGGGAGGGGGGCTGAAGCCCAAGTTGGGGGGCCTAAGCCCCCCCTACTGAATATGAAACTACACCCCTGCTTCGGAATGCTTGAGCAAGGAACATATATAAGTGTATTTTTATATTTATACTAAACTGATCTGTGCTTGACAATTATGACTTTTTGGGAATTGAATATAGGGTAAGACGCTCCTACGCCGTTCCTAAACACGCACCTTCGTAACGTTTTGCTATCTATAAGGCACATAAGTTTTCCAAAACCCACTAACAGTACATCTCTCTTCTTGCAAATCATTTTTCAAAATAACTACATGAAACCGCTCATCCTTGATTGAAAATGTGGAAAAGTTACGGCCTTTTACTGATATTAGAACCAAAAGTACCTCTAATATAGAGAGGGTGTTTATTATTAATCTGCTTTATACAGTTCAAGACTGAAGGAATACAAGCGTTTCTCGATGATCACAGAACGAAATGAAGCTAGCGTCACCAATGTGCTAGGTGGAGTCACCGGTGCTCTCAATAGCGATCAAAATTTAGTCTTATTTACAGTGGCTATACCTGACAGCTAAGTGATTTAAACACAATGTCGTTGGTTCGTTATATATGCAAAATTATTTTCTATTTTAGCCAATATGCTTTGATATATGATTCCGTACCTCTTTCAAGCATTATATGTTAAAGCATAACATAATCACTTAGTGTGCGTCATTAGAGCACCAATTTTGAAAATGAAATACCATCAGCACATGTGTTTCACTTCCACAAACCCCTACCATAACAATTTATATACATAGTAGGCCCGTATACCCAGGTAGCGTCGCCACGGGGGGGGGGGGGGGCCGGTTCGGCCAATACCCCCTCCGGCACCCCCAGTTTTCGAAGAACTTTAACATTAGCCCTATAGCGTCGCCCCCCTCCCCCCAGACCCCTCGCTGGCTCCCCACATGCCTGGCTGGCCCCCGCATTCCAAATTTCGTGGCGACGCCCCTGCGTGTACCAGTAAGTATTCATTTATCCAACCGCATGATAGCACTTCAATTTCGTCACATGCCTATCCTATCTAAAACAAAACGCACACTTACAATCATCTTGAACATGCATGTTTATTGTTTACGCGAGGCGTCGCTCGCATCATATCATAGGTACTATTGTATGTACACATATACCAAAACCTAGCATATACATATACATATGCATATACAGGAGAACAATGCTTTATAGAAATGATCACCGATTCATAATTACAACCAGGTTTTTCATAATTCATAAATTTCATTATTTCATCATTATTCATAAATTCATCAATTCATAAATATTGGCCAAGACATCACATTTTAATTCAACGACGGCTTGTTGTCTAATGTACAGATGTTCAGTGATTTTCCGGTCCTGTTGGTTAAACCCGAGCCCCGCTTGGGGGGGGGGGGGGGAGGGGATCTGCCCTCAAGGATTTTCGCAATAACTTCAAAACGACGTGAAGTATCGACGCGAAACTTTCAATACCTTATTTGGCATTAATTTCACGTCTGCATAGATAATTTCGAAAACATTGGTCATCATTTCTTTATAGGAAATTGTTTTTTAAGGGTGATCGCTAAGTTTTTGGACAAACGTTAAAGCGCAGTATATGAACTACGTTTATTCGTATCGAGATGAAAATTGACAGTAAAGTTATCGTACTGTTGGCTTCTTGTGCGCCATCAGTGCCACATCCTGCAAGGGCCGTGCCTGGCTGCAGCACGCATGCGCTTACGGGCCCTCATGTTCAATGTGCGCGGCACCTCCTCGTTGACGGAGGCCAATAAAAAAAAAACGGATCAAGCATTTCAGTTCTCCGTCAGAGCGAGCTTCAAAAATCAAACCTTACACTTTCTGCATACCTCAGATATCATATAGTTATGGGGCTCAGATAGAGTGCCTTGGGGTTTCTCGTCTCTCGTCTGACCCCGTGGATTTTGGTCCCGGTCGGCAGCAGCACTGCCTCTGGGGCATAATGCACACTCTCTGCCGTCTGCTGAGGGTCGCTCACGACTCATTTCCTCATTCATATGTTTAATTGAACTTTGGAAGACTGCAAGAGTTTCGGAATGTAGCTCTTATAGTTCCCACTGGCGCCTTGGAATACCTTATTTTTATTTTTGGGCGATTCCACTTTTTTCGATGTTTCGAACGTCATCATTTGAGGTTGAATTTTCAATATTAACTGGAGCCAAATATGGTGCTAACTAAGTTTGCTCTATTTTGGATGAATATTGACCGGATTTGGCCACCGAATCTCAACCATAATACTTCACAAAATATGGCTAGACTACGACAAAATGAAGAGGAATAAATTGTATTTTGCATATATGTACACAACTGAAGAATCTTTCAGTACACACAATTTTGCCCGAAAACATTACAAAATGTTTTCGGAAAAGTTTGATTCGAAACAAGTTTGTCCAAAAACTTGGTGATCACGCGTTAGTGATGTCATGTCACGCTATTTTCGATCCAAAATCGACGAATGTTTGATCATTCATAAAACATTGAGTTTTGGAGCAAGCTGCGAACAAATGGCATCAAAAGAACGGAAATGGCATTCCCTTCCTGATGGCTGTCTAGTATTAAAAAAAAGGTTTTTGCCTCCCCAAAGAAATCGATTTCTTTCTAAATTGCCACAAAATCAAAAATTCTGAAGCCGTTCAAAAACTGGAATATATGTGAAATAAATATATGGACAACTGCCATGCCAAATTTCAAACCGATATGCCTATTTTTGACCTATGAATGACTCCAATAAGTATTTTCCAATAAGTATACCTACGAGTAGTAATCTGATGACGTCATTTTTAATCGCATATTGATGCATTTCTAGACCACGTACGCAAAAACATATGACAACAATGGATATCTGCGACGGATCTGCTCCATAAACATGTGTGTTTCATTACAAATTATTAATTTCAATATTTTAACTTTTTTGACCTGAACTTTACCTGAACTTCATTTAAAATGAGGTCAAATGACAACATTACCATAACCATCGAGTTCTACGTCTGAAATAACCCATAAAACATGCATCGTACGGGTTTCATATAACTTTTGCACATAGTGACCTTTTGTGACCTGACCTTGACCTTGACTTCCACTTAGTATGAGATACATACTCTACACCTTTTTAGGCACTATTTCAAAAAGATAAAGTCCAAATTCAAAAAGATGAATGCCGATTTCAAAAAGAAAAAAGACAAACACCAATTTAAAATATGTTAAGTCCAATTTAAAAACGTGAAGCTCAATTTCAAAAAGCTTAACAGCAATTTAAAAAAGTACAGTTTTAAACGGGAATCACGTCCAGCCCAAACCAACGCGATGTTTATTTTTATGGTTTTCATTATAAACCTTTTACACCAGGAATATTGCACTCAACAATCAATCAAGAAATAACAAAGCGTGTCCATAATAAAAGGTGCAACAACACAAACGGTTGCATAGAATCGACATGCCGCAATTTTGTGTGTTCTTTTCTGAGGCGATTCACGGATTGAGCCTGTGAGCTGTGCTCAGTTAGATTTTGTATTTTCTGAGTGAATTCATTGTAGTGAGATCAGTCTTTATTTTACGATATGTCTCAGTTACCTGAAGTAGACAACCTGTTTCATCAGCAAGGAGACATGGAGGTCACAAATGGAGAAGTGGCCTTGCCACCACTGCGTGGTGCAGCCGGTGATCGCCCGCTATAGCCGCAGCAGCAGCCGCGTCTCAGAGGTGGTCTCGTGTCGGGCTTAAATACAAATCAGAAAATGACTTCTGTTTCATAAAATAATTATAAGTCGCTAGCATTACAGACAGCATGTCCTTAGGATTATTACGTTAAGATGACACTGTGTCTACACTTAGGGACATAGAATCGAACGGAGGACTATGTAGAATATCGAACATTATATGCCAAGTCACTGAAAATGATGTTGCCTTTTGTTTCCAAATGTGTTTCGATTTGAAATACTCAGCAGCAGTCAAAATATGGCAGCGTTTGTATTCCAAAATTATCAGCCATGGAAGCATTTGACTGGCTTGGATGAATAAAGTCGCTGCTTCACATCTACAGGTAGTTATCATTCTACATATTCACGAGTCTATCTGTTCCATTGCAGTTTCAAATTTACTTTACCTTTTTGAAATTGCCGTTTGGCTTTTTGAAATTGAACTTCACCTTTTTGAAATTGGACTTAACAGATTTGAAATTAGTGTTGATCTTTTTGAAATTGGAATTCACCTTTTTTAATTTGGACTTTATCTTTTGAAATAGCGCCTAAAACAAGTGTAGTAGTACCTTTTCCTTACATTTTGAAGGATTGTGTCCGACTTTGGGCTCGCTGCTGTTGATTGTATGCTTTCTGCAGTCTGTAATTTGAAAACATGTGATTTTGACCTTTGACCTAACCTTCACCTTACATTTGACCGTATAATACAATTTTAAGTGTGCCTTAGAATCGTCTCGCCGTGAGCTTTCGATTGCCGCCTTGCACCTACCGGTTCAGGAGTTGGGCGGGGGTGCTCCTAGTTAACAGAATCTGCTCCCCCCCCTCAGCGGGGCGCGTTCGCCTGAATGACCCATCGGGTCACGGGTTACTATTCTCAGTATTTTTACACATATCAGGAATTTAAAAGTGAACCGCATGTGCTGTTATAATGATATTGTAAAGTGCGGAGAGAATTTAAATATATGTAATTTGATTTTTTTATAATGCGATTTGATAGGGATCAGTGATCGAAAATTAATTTACTTTAATTTTGCTAAAAATATATTCAATCCTAAACGTATTTTCAATTTTTAAGGAGAGGTCAGTTTAAAATAATGTGCAATGGTAGTTAACACATAAGTGGAACCAGGAAATTTGGATAATGTTATAATATTAATTTTAGCAATTCTCAGGATCAGTACCGCACTCCACTGCGTATTGGCGTGTTTCTCTCCTCGGGCAGCTTACATCGCGGGCGAGAATTTGCCAAATTATCTGTCAGAGCCGCTTTACCGCATGACAGCTTCACACGCTCTCTATCATTCCACTCATAGGATGCAACATGCACGATTATCTCCTAATGCTGTTTATTATTGCCAAGACATCCAGGATATTTCACGCAATTGTGTTGCGCCATGAACGTAGGTATGGACTTTGCATGTGATGTGAGTAGGTAGGTACCTTACTATGTGGGTCGCTTTCAAACATTTACCGTAACACTAATTAGTAACAGTATTATTTACCAATGAAAAATCTGCCGTACCGTAAGTCGGTTCTCGCCGCTAAACGTTCTTTACCAATTACAACACTTCTTGCTTATTCGAATGAACTTCGCGCGAATATAGCTCGTGATGTGCGTAATGCGTATTTCACCTCTGTAGCTCTTTGGATCAGTTTTGCTCCTAGTTTACCGAAATCAGCTTTGATTAAATAATTTACTGATTGGTTGTTGGTAGCTTATTAAAATTTGATTGAGCAACTGATTGCCCGTTTGATACTTATCTTGCCTTACAGAGCTATCAGTGTTTTCCATCAACATTCTTCTGGCGTATGCCGGCTGTTGTAATGATTGCGTCACCAACTAGTCCACTGTGCGTCACCCGTCCAGCACCCGTTCCACTTTGCGTCACCAAACCTCCCAATGTGCGTCACTACAGAAACCTGCGACACATGCATTGCCCTACTGTTCGTTAGCGATGGCTTGTCTTCACCCATCCCACTGTGCGCCAATCGTCCCTCATCTGTCCCACTGTGCGTCATCAGTTGAACCGTCTCACACCCATCTCATTGTGCGTCACCCAGTTGTTATTTATTTCGCTGAGCGTCACACCCGTTTCACTGTGCGCCATCGGTAATCGCCCCACATCCCGTCAAGTAGCTCACTGTGCGTCATCCCTGCAGGCGGTCGCTGGCTGCCTTCTTCTGGCAGTATCCGCCAACGCCAGCGAGTCGAGCGGCTGGAGGAGGGGCAAGAGTAAAGATTATCACCACTTCCACCACATCGTCCCCTATGGTGGGGGCTACGGTCATGGCTACGGCGGGTACGGCCACGGTTACGGCGGGTACGGCCAC
The DNA here is from genome assembly GCA_031763405.1 of Balanus nubilus. NCBI lineage: Eukaryota > Metazoa > Arthropoda > Thecostraca > Balanomorpha > Balanidae > Balanus > Balanus nubilus. The sequence goes on along the minus strand of JARFNZ010103816.1, from coordinate 187 downwards.
GGCTACGGAGGTTACGACCACGGCTACAGCTACTCCGAGAAGGGCAGCAAAGGATCCAGCAAACGATACAGCAAAAACAAGGTCAAGCACCACTACCACTACGTTTGGCCGGGCGGCTACGGGCCGTCCTTGTACGGCGGAGGAGGCCATGGCAAGGGCGGCGGGTATGGGGGCGGCCATGGCGGGG